>JBBPDC010000109.1:34930-45185 GCA_037974485.1 Hemigrammopetersius urotaenia | reverse complement strand
TTTGAAATTATATATTACATTGTGCATTGTTTGAATGCTAAATAAACATGTTCATAGTTTTGTAACAGATTCTTTTATCCGTTTCGGTTTTTGGCCAAGTGTTTCCCCAATTTCGGTTTTCGGTTTTAGTCCAAAAAAATCCTTTCGGTGCATCACTAATTAGGAGTCTTGCCCGAGGAATCTCATTGGTTTACCCCAGTCTATTTCGTGGAGACCTTGTAGTGTTGCACACCGTGCTGCACTAACCACAACCACTATGCATTTTGATGGTATGTACAATTGCTATGTGCTTTGGCAGGTGTTGACAGCAGCCATGATATGCAGCATAATGTGAAAGAAATTTGTCATGATTAGTGTAACATACTGTTGTATTACCCAACCCTACTTATTATGTTCTTACTTGCATTATGGGACAAACTCATTAATTACAATTCCTGTTGTTTGTAACAATTCTTTCTCTTTAGTTCTTGTTACTTGTACCGTGCAGGCTAGGTGGCAAAAGAGCCAAATTGGGTGAAATACAAGGTATTGCAGCACTGAAACTAGTTTATGAGTGGGATAAAGACTAATTAAGGAACTTGCGGTCATGAAACTTTATGGCTTGTTGAAAATGAGTGAGACAGGATGTTGATGTTAAATGAGCTGCATGCCAGATGCCAGAGGTGGCAGATTATATCAGTGAAACAACTACAAGCTGTTCTTTTATAAACCTCCCTTTTATGTTGCACATGGCCCATATGTTTTTGTCTCTGCGTTAATGTATGTAAATTACATACAATTGAAGCTGAATTGTCTTCTGCCCTAGATCCGTTTTCCTCTTCCAATCCTTATGTTAGTGTTTGTTTAAGGGGTCTTCTTGTGTACCTCAGTTAGATGTGGAATGATTGTTTTTTTCTGCATGTCAGTTTTCCAGTGGAATGCTTGCATCGATTACTCTTGAGCTGTGGTGAAACAAACTGCAACAAAATCAAGATGTGTGAACTAATCACTGAGAAAGGTGTCCACTGGTCAGAGAACATGCACTCCAATTCCAGAGCAGAGTGTGCTGTTGACAAGAGGGAGATAAACATGGTGTAGTTGATTTACACTCTTGCATATTTCACTTTTAATGACTTCCTACATCCTGTGGCACTGATTGGAAGATTCTGTTTTCACTGCCTCTGCAGTTTAGGCACCCTTCTGGGGTTAAAGGTCAGGAATGGACAGAAACATCAACACACAAGTATGTCACAGCATGCCTCTGTTTCACTTTTCAGTTCCACAAACCATAATTTAATCTTGTTGGTGGTGTCCTTTTTGTCTATTCTGCACTGTTATGGGAAAACAGATGTTTTAGAAGGACACTTCTGTTCACACTTTGCCCTGTGATTCGCCAGCAAGTTTCAAAACAGTAGGTTTTGTTAAATGTACAAATTTCCATTACTACATTATAACTCCTGAGTGTATCATGTAAATCTTTTTTAAACAAGTAAAGACAGTGTAAAACAGTCTAAAACCGGTGTATGCTGTCCTACATGCTTGCCATTTGCTGTTCTTTTGCTCAGCGTGCCACCGGTCACTCTCGGGATGGACCCTCCGGTCTATAGGACAATGGAAAAAATGCAGTTTGTTCTGATGAATCACATTTTCTATTACATCATATAGATGGCAAGGTCTGTGTGCTATGGGAAGAAGGCAAGCTGGCAAAGGCAGTGTTGTAGTGGCAACTTTGGGTCCATTCAATTATTAATATCATCCGTTATAAAACTTTTAAGATTACTGGTCAAGGGTTTGGACACACCTGTCTTTCCTGTTTTTTTACCCTTATCTAATATTCTGTCTTCTACCTGTTTTCTACTCTGTTGTTGTTTACATTCTCCAGGTGCCTAAAGTGGTGGTGGCCTAGTGGGTAGGATACTTGCTTCTGGCCTAAGAGGTCATGGGTTCAAATCCTTCCTTCAGCATACTACCACTGAGTTACTGAGCAAGACCTTTAACCCCAAATTGCTCCAGGGAGACTGTCCCCTGCAGCTAGGGAATGGATAAAGTGTCCAGTAAACGGCATTAATGTAAATACCTTTGTTTATGTGTCTGTTCCATGTAAGTATGGTTTGGTCTTAGCCCCACCACCTCATCATCCTGTTCATCTGTGTCTAGTTCCTAGTTTTGAATTCCTCACTGCTGTTCTAATTGATGGAAAGCAAAGATGTGTATGTGAGTCTAAATCTAAACTAGCTTGAAATAAAGTGGCATACCTGTTGGCAAACATGACAAACTGTGATTCAAACTAAATTCAGAAATCACTTAAAGTAGGTTGGTAAAGCCTATACTATTTTCCACACATGCTTGCTTGTTGACAATTAATGCACCACATCTGAGTTTACCAAGCAAGATTTTTTTCACTTCACACTTTTTCTCAACCTGTTTGTTTTTTGATAGTCTTTGTCTCTTTGTCTTTTCCACCCTTTGTCATCTGTTGGCTTAAAAACTACATGATTCTTTATTCTAACTATAGCTGCCAAGGCAAGCTGCTCTCATCTCTCTTTAACTCTCTCTTTCTCTGTCCCTCTCTCTCTCTCTCTCTCTTTCTCTCGCTGCCTCTACCCAAATAAAGTTCAGGTTAGATCTTCCCTCAGCTGCCTGCAGGTGAAGGGGAACTGTCTGAGATTATATCTTGATAGTCTAAGGTGTCTGTGTGAGAGTGTTGTAAGGAAATGCAAAAGTACACATCACAGGCTGTGGTCCGTCTGGGCTATTCCTGATACTTTCCAGATTCTCCAGACTCTCTGCTTCCTGTGCAGCCTGAGTCGCCTCTTTCAAGGCGATTTGGAGGAGAATTCTGTGAAATTTGACGCGAAATTCAACACGTTTCAGTTTGTCTCAGCGCAGTGCACAGAAATGTTAACTCACACTAACAGATCAAGCCTGACATTTATACAGAGCTAAAAAGTCACTTTAGCGTTCCACTTTTTCTCAGAAAATGAGTCCTCCAGATTTAACTTAGGCTTAAGTGAAAGACCGTCTTGAGCTCCAAACCCTGATTCCATGCATAAATGATTTATAGTCGGATAAATATTTAATTACGAATGAGTGGGGTTTCAGTGGGAGGGTATCTGCGATATAAATAAATAAAATGGGTGCCACATTATGAACGCTGTCTAGTGATGGCTATCCTAGTTAGATTTGATTTGCTGTAGTACAGCAGGACGGCGGGGATGTGAGACCGCAGACTGCAAAATGAAACTGATACTGACACATTTTCACAATTGCTGCCAACCTCTAGTAGTTTCAACTCATCATTGACCCACAACATCATAAAACCTCTTTATTCCACTCTCACCAAGTTTCCCTCGCTCACTGTTTGCTCGCACACAGTCATACGCACATTCTCAGACCGACACTCAATCAGCAAATGTCAGCAGCGATTTTGTTCCCTCTTTTTGAAGCTTGTCCAGATTTGTCCCTCACAGTACGTAGACAGAGCGTCACATGCCTTTTGGCATGGGAATGGGTAAGACTATTTCTCTGTTTGTGTGAAGGCTTGAGGTTTTAGAGGTAGGCTACACTTTTGGCAGGACACCTGTACATTGGAATACATCCTAGAGCTTGTATTTTTAACGCTCACATGCTGGTTTTATGTTTTACTTGATTCCATGAAAGTCGTCAGTCTTTCACCAGCACTGCTGCAGGACTGTCTTCACAGCGCAATGAAAAGTGGGTTCTAGGCGTTTTGATGCCGCCAATCTAGGTTAGGCATTAAAACATCTATATTAGACCCTGGCAGAGTAAAGCTGGCTTTTTGGCCAGCGTGTTTGCTTTGGAACCTTAAACGACTCTTAAGTTCTCCTCAGATTTCCCCAGAGGAGATACTTTTTGAAAGAGGGAAATGGACCGAGACACTGTTGGAGTTACTGTTGCCCTGGCAGTCCGTCTGCCTGTTTTCTTTGTGGTTTTCGCTGGCTGGAGAGAAAAGCTGCATTGGTAATGATCACTGTAATGAGATTTGTGGAGGCGAGGTGAAGTGGCTGAAATGGAAAAATGTCCAATTTTAAGTTATGCAAACAGTGGGAAAGTGTTTTTTGTACATTTGAAATTGCTTTAGCAGCAAATAGATCTGATACAACTTGAGAAGACACCACTGTATATGTGTGGGGGGCTGTGTGAGCATCTGGGGCTCTTTTTTTTTTCTCCATCAGACTCAAATAGAGGCAGATCAGAAGCATACGATTAAGCAATTGGTCCATTGAGAATCTTATTTGCATAATTTTCTCCTTACCCCAAATACAGTCAATCAGATAACACATGTTTGGTATCTGAAGTTTACTTTTTAATTTTTCACTGCAGCCACAAGGCTAATGTACCTAATAAGCTGATGGCTTCTAGTTAGTACTCTTGTTCTCTCAAATAGATGATCGAATACAATTATGTAAGGTTATGTGTCTAACCTTTAAACATGCTTTAAATTAATAAATAGACTGAGAAGTCTTTTCCTCTTCCTTTATATTGTCTTAGTCAGAATAAATGCCTCTGTGTTACAGCTTGCCTTTGTAGGTTTTCTGTCATTGCTTGTTTTCCTGTTTCTTAGTGTACTGCTATTGTTGCTCTCGTGCCTGCCTTTGTTAACATATCCTGACCCTGCATCCAGCCTCCAGCCTATCCTGACGAATAAGCTGGCATTTTTCAAATTCTAAAATTTTTGCCTAGACTTATTGTTATCTGCATGCATTGCACTTTGTGAAAGCAAACCTTTATTATAAAACTGTTCAACATAAAGAATGAGCCTTTAACATCTGTCTGAACTTTTTTTTAATTTAGATGGCAACTAGCTAAATTACCTAACTTACCGTCTAATACATTTGTCTCTGTCCTTTATTATTATGTTTATGATATTTGTATTTATGTCAGTGTAAAGTGTAAATTGTCCATTTGTCACATGTGAACACACCACTACACAGCACATACAATGTGAACGGGATTAAACACATTCACCACGTGAAGCAGTGGACAACCAGGAAGAGTGTTTGGGCACGGTACCTTGCTCAAGACTTCTTCAGTGGTGCCGCTGGCAGTCCTGGGATTCAAACCCACAGCCTTTTGGTTTCAGGGACAGATCCCTTACCAGCAGGCCACCCACTGTGTTGCTCTTTGTTTCGTCCATCAGTCTGAAAAAATAACTGACAGGCTAAATCCAAACAAGCCGTTTTATTCATTTACCACATTACGGTTGATGGTCCCAATATAATTAGCTTTGTTTTTGTCACTCAGAGTCTTTAGTCTCAAAGTATTAAAGGTTTAGTCAGTGAAGGACAAGTCCAAGTTTAGTCATGTCATAAGCCACTTACAATACTTTAGTACCCATCTCTGCTATGAGATTTTGATCAGTGTACTTAATTTGTGTTTTTCATTAAAAATATACTAAATATGTTCTCTCTCTGTCACTTTCTCTGTCTCCCAAGGTATCAATTTCCTTAGCCCTAGTTTCTATCATCATAATACACGAGAGGGAGGTCTCACAGTTCCAGGTCACATGGGCAGTGGCCCCCTCCCAGTACAGCCGTACCCCACAGACGAAGTGATGAGGCTGAGTTTATCCAGAGGAGTCTCCCTTTCACTCCCCTCCTCTCCAATGATGCCGCCCCGACAGCCCTACGTCCTTCCTCTGAGATCCAGCACCAAGTCACCAGGTACCTTCAACACAAACCACAAATCTCCATACTCTCATTCTGAGTCATTCTGCAGGAACACAAAAAGCAGAGTCTGCACTTTCGTTTCTTGCTAAATGTGTTCCTTCTAATTGTACATGGAAATTGGTTATGAGTCGGTGTCCGGGATACCGATAAATAATCATCTTCACTTTTATTATTGGAATACATGTGACTATAGTGCCATCTATTGGACAATTACATAAATCTATGCCTTCGTAGTCCTTAACTAAGAATGTTTCCCTTTCTGGGTTTAGGATTTGGGATGGTATGAGTTTGGGCAAATTTAGGTTGAATTCCAACCTGTAATGTATTATTTCTTATGATTTTATAACAGTATCTTTAAATATGTGAAATAAATTGAGATATAGTTATAATATCTAAAAAAAAAAACCACAATTCTTTGAGAAACATTTAAAGAATTCTCTTGTTTTAATTTTGTTATTGTTATTGCTCTCTGACAAGGTTGACATTCACAGCTGACACAGTGAATTTCAGGTGATGCTCTAGATTATTGCGTGAACTCATGAAGTACAGCAGACATACACATACAAACACGCACACACATGCATACACACACAAGCAAACATGACCTTTTTTTTTTTAGATTAGATAAGATTAGATTAGATTAGTTTTTTAGGGCAGTGACAATAAATATTAGCCAATATGTTATTATCATTTTGTTATACATTCAATTTATATTCCATAAATATTCAAATCAAGTGTCATCTGTGTTCTTGGCTCAGTGTGCTACGAGTGAGAAATAATGAATCTTAAATTGCAAGAAATCATTAATCGGACTACTCTAAGCATTCTAGAGTTCATACCTCTATGTGATTTACAGCAGTAAAACATCATTATAGCACTGGCTCTTTATGAGATTGAGGTTACCATCAAGTGGTATTGAATTCATACAGACTGCATGCACACAGCACACTCTGCCCCAACTCCCCAAGGTCTCCACCAGGCCACATTTTCTGTTTTCTGTTCCAGACCTTAACACACTGATACAGATAGTAATCTGTATTTTATAACTTGATTACATGGCTCAAGGGAGGTATGAGCCGGAATAGACCAACAATTATGGCCCTCTTGGGCTCCTCAAGGACTAGATGGTTAACGTCTGGCCTGTACTCAGCCTACCTTTAGGCCACATTCAGATAGCATTCCTTTTTTGTACAACCAGCACTTGAGGATTTGTAGATGCCCCTTTGTCAACTATGTGTGTTCAGAGTGGCTGTAAACACACACACAAAAGGACTGCCAGGATTACTGCTGCTTTCTATAATTCATGACATCATGTTTCTATAATCATTTGAACTGCACAAAATATAACATGTATAAAATAAACGTACTGGACAATAAGGGTGCGTAAGGCTATCTGAATCATTTGGTTGGCAAAAAATAGTCTGACAGGCCAGTATTTCAAACTTATATTGGAAGATAAGAATGTTTAAGATACTGTACCATGATCTCTATTTGATTTTTTTTTTAACCCATTGTGAATAGTATTTCTCCTTTATGCTAATCCGGTGTCTTTCTGTGCTGACACAAAAATGCCATCGTTCTTTGTAACCTTATGCCAAACATTGACAGCAATTCTGGATCTAAGTAAAACACTTTCCTCCTCCTATAGCTGGCATAAAACTATATCCACTGAGAAGAAAAAAATCCTTTAAAACCTGTCATTAGTGGATCTTCCAAACCACATTTAAGCCAGACATTTGGATCTCTATGGGCGGCCCAAGGTTAAATAATTTAATCACAATCATGAGGGAACCTAGCCAAAATTCAGCTGCCCAGTCACAGTCTTTTAGATTGTTTTTGATTTCCAGTCAGAAGCAGAAGTATGAGCATTTATTCCTTCTTTCAGTTTCGAGAAGAGGCTGTGTTTTTGTAATAGCACAATGCTCGCACTGTTACCATAACAACACTGCCACCACTGAGTATATCACTCACCGCTTTTCTGAACAGTTTAAAATGTACATTTTTAAAGTATTTTGCTCTGGCAAAAAACTCCAACATGGATGACAACACTTTTCTGATCACTTTGAAGGCCAGATTTAAAGTAAAATGTGGTGAAATTCTGGAACATCTTGCTTCTATTTGAACTCGTGCCCCAGGCAGAGGTTTCCAGACAGTTTGAAGCACACGTTCTCAGTCGGTGCATAGTCCAAACGGAATAGCCTTTTTCACATAACTAGTGTTATATTTTCATATGTATTAAAAACAATTCAAGTCAAAACAAATCAAAAATGAAGTTTATATATCACCCTTATATGGCCAGATTCAGCCATTGACCTGGATGGGCACAGCCTGCTACAGCCCACTTGCAGGCAGCAAGCCCGATCAGTATTACTATCCTAATATTGTGGCTTAGTATCTAAAACTAAGCCACAATATTCACATTTTTCAGTGGATATTTGTTAGTATTCTATTTTGTTCTCAGCATTAGAGTGCTGAAACGCAGCTAATGGCTTTTTTGTTGTTGTCGTGGGGTAGCTGGTGGCCTAGCGGTTAAGGCATTGCCCCTGCAATCAGAAGACTGTAGGTTCAAATCCTGTTGTTGTCATCGCTGAGGTGCCCTTGAACAAGTCACTGTCCCCTCAGATGCCCCTCGTTGGTGGCAGCTGCCTGCTTCACTTGGTGAATGGGTTAATGCATAGAAACAATTTCACAATGTTCACGCTGTGGTGTGACTATAAGGGGCCACTTTACTTCAACCAAAGATATCAACAGTTATATTAAATGAGTTGTTAATGTGACAGTCTGGTTCAGGCAGTCTGTTTCCTGTTGCTGTGCTTTTGTGCTTACAGCTCGGTCTCCACAGGTGGCAGTGCAGGCCAGTCCATTCGGATGAAGTGTGATCAGTGCCTCATTATGAAGCCTCTTGATTGTGCAGAGGCTCTTACACAGACACAGCACTAATCTTATACTGCGCAGGGAGAAACAGACACTCTATTACCCCTGCAGTAAATTAAGTCAGGCCAGTACTGTGACCTGTAGAACACTTGATTATGAAAAAGACTGTAACTTTTAAATTAACAGCCAGTGATTAGAGGCCAGTTTCCATAGTGATAATAAATATTTTAAATTGTTATACTGCTGTCATACTCTTACAGTAAGAATGGGCACATCAATTATAAGAATTCTTAGTGCGCAATTCTATATACAGTGGAATGCAAAAGTTTGTGTCCCTCTAGTTTTGTTGCTGTTTGAAAAAAAAAGTACATATCCACTACACAACAACACTTTTCTGCATGTTTTAATGCAAATTAACTGTTCATTTACATTAAACAAATGTTTTCATGTAAAAAGGTTCCACATTTCAGCTTGTTCTCTTTAGTTTGTCTGCAACTGTATACCTGTATTTTTAAATACACATCTTTAAAAGTGTTCATTTTCAAACAACAAACACAGCCAAACTCAAATAAAAAAATGGGCCATTATTAAACCATTAGATCCACATCCTTTTCAACCAGGCTAAGGAGTGGATGCCAGGTTTTATAAAATCTCTTGATAGAGCCTTTTGATTAGAATTGTATCTTTTCCGATTGTAAGAATCTCAAAGCTGAAGTTTTTTCTAGAGTTGTTTGAAATTTTGTTTCAGTTGGATTGTTTTGGTGTCTTTAACAAAGTGTAGTTACTTTATTAAAGGTCACAAAAATGGGAACATAACTCACTTACTAGTTAAATCAACAGTGACTGATTTACAGTTCCACTCATCTACATTGATTTACCTTTTGCATCCAGCTACTTCTTTTCCCCTGTTTTCCTTGATACAGAGCTGACATTCCTGCTTGATTCATTGTGTCTTGGCATGTTTTTACAGGTGTGTTTGTGTGTGTGCTTCAAAGGCATGCTGTCTTTGAAGCCTTGTGATGGGACCCGTTACAAAACTGACACATACACATACACCCATGAATGGATCAGAATGGTGTTTGTCCTTTGGTTACTGAAGTTCTGAAACTAAATTTTGGCTTTGGTGTAGTATTATTGAGAGACGGTATAGCACAAGCGGAATGTCACAAATAAAGTCATACAATCGTGTGTGTGTACGTGTATAAGATTGAGTTCAACAGAGGTATGAAAGAAAGGACAGTGTCAGCATGAGGAACTGTTTAAAGTGCTTAAATCAATTACAACCACATGATCACAGTCTGCTCAAACTCACTGAAATTTGTTTAGAATCACAGGATAGTGCAACAACTCAAATACACAAACACACACACACACACACACACACACACACACTGCCTGGGATTCAGATCACCCACCTTAAAATCACATCTGGAAAGACTTAACTCAGTAAGGTCTCTCTCTCTCTCTCTCTCTCTCTCTCTCTCTATCTCTCTCCCTCTCTCTAACTCTTTCTTCCCTGCTCTCTTTCTCTCTTCATTTTGTCTCTCTGTCTCTGCATCTCTCTCTTCATTTTGTCTCTCTATGTCTGTCTCTGTATCCTTCTCCTCCCTTTTCCTCTCCTTCCCTGCTTTCTGTTCCCTCTTTCTCTTTCTGGTTGTTGTGTGTGTATTTGTGTGTGTGTGTGTGTGTGTGTGTGTGTGTGTGTGTGTGTG
>JBBPDC010000109.1:19955-34830 GCA_037974485.1 Hemigrammopetersius urotaenia | reverse complement strand
GTGTGTGTGTGTGTGTGTGTGTGTGCGTGCATGCGCAGATTCAGTGAGGAAGCCTAAGTATGTAGAGAGTCCTCGTGTTCCAGCAGCTGCAGTCAGCTTTTCGCTGCGGAGCGAGCTGCACTCTGGTGAGCCTTCATCTCTAAATTCCATATGTTTGTTGTTGCATATGTCAGTGTCAGATCAAAATCTCTCTCTATAGTTTGTTATTCATGATACTGAAGAAGCCAGCTGCTGATTAAACAATGCTTTAACAAAGGGAGCATTATGGTCCTGAACAAAATTAAGGTATATTAAAAGTTACCTCTTCTGAGAGGCTTTGTTCTGACAGTGGTGATTTCTTTGTGTCTTGCAACGTGTTATAATTTTATGTTAATATCATCCATCAACCAATCAATCAAGCAATCAATCAATCTATCTATCTATCCATCTGTCTATCTGTCCATCTATCTGTCCTTAACTTTCTTAAATCTAAAGGTTGCCTTTCCAGCTTCCTGACAGCTGGATTTGTGTGTGTGTACTCCTGCTGTGTCTATGTGAGTGTGTGTGCACTTTTGGTGTGTTTGGTAAGTGTGATGCTTTTGGAGTTGTTGTCTGCTGAATCTTTGTTCTGCACTGAGGGATGCTGATGGAGTCTGAAGGAGGCGTGGCTCTGACAGCTAGAGCACAGAGACTTTATACAACCACTGACACTTCAGAGAGTTTAACTCCTCAGCTGTCTCTCTCTTTCTCTCTCTCTCTCACGCTCTTTCTCTCTCACGCTCTTTCTCTCCCTTTTCTCTGTGTCTCTCCGTTTCTCTCTCTATCTCTCTCTCGCTCTCTTGCTCCTTTCTCTCTGTGTCTGTTTCTATCTCTATCTTCTCTCTCTCCTCTCTCGGTATCTATCTCTCTTGCTCACTTTCTCAGTTTCTCGCTCTCTCTATCTCCTCTCTCTTCTCTCTCTCTCTGCCTCTCTCTCTCTCTCTCTCTCTCTCTCTTTCTCTCTCTCCCTTCCCATATCTTCTCATGCTCTCACTGTTTCGTTTTCTCTCATTTTCTCCTATTAACTTTCACACTTGTTCTGTCAATCTATGTCAGGCTGTCTCCCCCTCACTCCCTCTTTTGCTCTCTTTTTTCTCACATGAACACATAGGCATGTATACACATGTGCGCACACACTAATGCACACAAACTTTCATGCATGCACACAGACATATGGACCAACATCCATGAATACACTCCATATGGACAAACATTCTACAGTCATTATGTTGCTTTTGGACACACATTTCAGAGTCTCCATTCCTATTTCAGGACATCCTCCTGCCTGTGCTGTTATTTCATGAAATTACATACCATCAGTTAGGGTTTTAGGCAAGACGAATCATTATTATAAAGCGATCATACTTCTGTCATTACCCAGTTTATGGTCAGCAGTGAGCAATAGCAAATCCTCTGGGGTAGATCAGTGTACAGGAGATAGAGAGTGGACTTCTGTCTCTCTTTCTGTTTCTCTCTCTCTCTCTCTCTCTCTCTCTCTTCTCCCCTCCTCTCTGCACCCCCTTTATCATCTTTAGTTTGACTAATTAGTTCAGCATCAGGGGAAAGGTAAGCCCACTGTCTGTGATTTCCAGCTGCAGATTCATCATGCTGACAGCATCTGCTATCACAGCTGTTGAAATCCCTTTTATCATTTTCTGTTTTGGCTCTTCCTCCCTTTACCCTTCACACATATGTGGAACCACAACCTGCCTCGAAATGACCTCTCAATCACATTTATGTCCTACACAGGGTCAGAGGGCAATGCTTATGAGATTCTGAGTGTTTTTTAGATTCCAGTCACCTACATTGAAATGATCTGTCTTGTCTTGAAAGGCAGACAGGGCAACGCATTAGTTATTTCCAGTCCAAAAGGCCTACTCATGCTTCACCATAGCAGTTGTGGTAAGAATTTTGGCAAAAATGTTTTTCGACTTCATAAGAACTTTACTTACTCATTATTAGGGTTTCATACTCATATTAGGGTATTCAAACTGTTTATAAACATTCCATGACGAGTGGTAGTATCAGGGAAAGGGGTTGGAGGAACATTCATTGATTGATTCTGGCCAACAAAAGTTTGAATGATAACTCAAAGCTGAAGGAATGAGGTCAAGCTGATGGAGAGGCCAAATTTGATATTTAACCTCTTTTAGTTAGCAGAATGAAAATGCCCTGGCCCAGTTAAACCAGTCGATGAACTCCCACATCACCAATCAGTGACCAGAATCTATTTAGATAGATGTGAAATACAGTTTTGACATTTGGTCATAACATCATGATCGTTCACACATGTATAAAAGAAAAATATAAACAAGACTTTGACAAATCAAAATGAGAACTGAGAAACATTCTAACGGAGCTAAGATGATGGTGGACCAGCACTAAGGTCTATCAAAAATGTACTTAAATATAGTAAATCTCAAAACTTCAACCAATAACCAAACACAAACACGTAACTAAATCTAAACACAGCTGAAACTGATAATAAACAAAACTCACCACCACTTAAAAGCCCCAAAACAACTTAAACTTAAAAGCCCCAAAACAGAAACTCACAGAAAAAGGGCGGCCTCTAGTGGCTGCCAATCATCAGACAAAATACAAAATATGCACAGTGATGTGTTCAAACTAAACTGTTAAAAAGGTGTTTACAGAAACATTCACCTTTACTGGCTTTAGTCTAAATATCTGTTCTGTTCTCTCAAGAATTCTCCCAGTAATTTCAGAGGTAGTGTAATAGGTGCAGGTAAATGGATTTTGACTCCAGCTGGCATTCACAACTAAGCCCTAACTGTTTAGTTTTTGTTTCATTCCTGGATGAAAGTGCAATGTACTCCAAGGTATGGATGGCAGTGGCGTATTGTTGGGGATGAAATTCACATTCTCTGAAATATAGGGCACGGTCCAAAAGCACTTGCGAATGGTGAAAAAATGCATTGTTGTGTTGCCTAAAAATGCCTATTTTTTAATGTAAACCCTAAATATGCCTCCAAATATGCTGCCAAAACACTTAAGTCACATTTTAAACTCAAAACTCCTTAAAGGAAAATGTAAAGGTAAACCCGTATTCATACTATACAGTGTACATGGAACTCCCTCAGTGCTAGAATGTAAAATACTAATGTTACCCCTGTATAGACTGTACTGTAATTAATGCACGTCCGTTTTCTTTGGTATGTGCTGTTGTTTTATTTGGTATAAGCAGGTAAATACAGTAATAAATTCATTTAATTTACAGTAATAAAAATATGAAATGCTCGGCGCTCTCCACGGGGGAAATTCTGGACTGCAGCATCTCAGGGCAGCAGCCAATCAACAGCAAGGAGAAATAAATAACGTTCTCGGATTAGCTACTTTCAAACCTCCCGCCTCCGAGTACAGCCAACTGTGCTGTCCGGGCCTCATCCAACCATGATTGTTTATGTTTGGGCCTCTTCTGCCACACCCCCTCGTCCTCGTGCTGGGTGGTTTATGTCTGGGCTCATTCTGCTCAGGTGTCTGATTGCCTCGGTAACTGCCACGCCCAAACATAAATAACTGAGCACGAGTACAATGAGCCGTGGCGGACGAAGCCTGGACGTCACAATCAGCTGTACTCGGGAGGTTTGACTGAAGCCACGACTGCTGATCCGCGTTAAAGCGGGGGCTACTGTATTGATATTTGCTTGCCCAGCCTTGCAGCGGTTGCTACAAAAGAATGCATTTGTGGGCAGAGCATGAATAGGCCATTTGCAGCCTGTCTGCCTGCTTTCTCAGAAACAACATGAGCCTTTCTGTACGGAAGGGAAAACACCTCTGTAATGTCATCAGTGATGCTGGAGCTTTTCACTGTTATATGGAGAAAGGAACAAGAGAAGTAGGATTTAGTTCTGTTTGTAAGGCAGTGTAATTATTTGTTTGATTCACAGGAACATTTCCCATAAATGTCAGGGCTTTTTGTTGTGTTCTCATGTCCTCTTGCTATAAATAGCAAGTGATTTGCTCAGTTATGAATGGCAGCTACACGACCGTGCATGATTCTTTTATCTTTGGGAAACTTTCCCTCAACCGCAATGTTATCTTGACTACTACTGGAGGTAACGCCTCAAATCACAACAGTTTTGGACCAGAGACTACAGTTTGCAAATGTGGGCGAATTGTGTTATAATATTTACAGCAGTAATACATAAAAGTGTGCTTTTTCCATTTTTTCTGGAGGAGCAGACATATCGCTATGGCAACATTCAGTGTGATTTTGCTCTGAGCTGTGACTGGTATTTTCCGCTGCTCTTCTGCACGCAATCTCGATGATTCAGTTCTAATGAGTACTAATGATTTAACCAGCACTGTCGCTTCATCATGAGCCCTTTTAAATTTGCACTGAAAATTCCTCATTATTGCTGAATATGTTCCTCACAGCCTTGCTGACTGCTCGTTTTTCCCCGCCATGTGTGTTTCTACCATTAGGTTCAAAAATAAACCCTGGATCGACAGGGCTGTAATTTACTTGACATTTTGGAGCGGAAAAGTTTGACTTGTTGCTGTAAAATGGCCGCACTTGTCCAGCGGGTGCTAGCCAACGGCCTATGGGTCCTGGTGAACGGCCAAAGAAAATGGCTTAATGATCTGAGTTGGTATTTGTAACATTTATTGATTGGACCAGTAGTTACTTACAGTGTTTACTTAAAATAAACATACAGGCATGTCCAGGTCCCTGTTAAATGACTCCCTTTCTTAATCTTGGTACATGCTGTACAGTAATAAGCCTTTCATGTATCATGATGACTGTCACATGCTACATGTTTATTATGTCAGAGAGGAAAAGCCAGCAAGTTTCCACTTAAACCTTTTGTCAGTGCTTTTTGTTGATTATGCCTTTTACACAGCATTATTATTATTATCTTTTTTAGTTGGTGGTTTGAGGGAAGTGCAATAATCATCAGGTTAGGTGGCAGTTTTATTATTATATGCTGTCACTGTAGATAACAGCCAGCTCTTTTCTTCTTAATGAATGAGATTTGAAAGGTTTTATCAAATTCAGTACAATGGCAGGGATGCTTCCATTTCTGCAGATCCATAAATGTGCATTTGATTAAGGTTTTGTACACTTGGTGCAAAATAAGATAAGAAACAGAGAATTGCAATTGCAGTATTGTCACATAATTTGTCACATTTAAATTTTTTCATAAAAACTCTCAACATAAAAAATTCTTCTCAACTTTAATGTAATAATGACATTCACATAACAGTTTTGATGTCTGCAGCAAGAGGTTATTTAATTTTTGCACCATTGTAGTTTTTGTCCATTCCTCTTGGCAACCCATCCTCAATTCCACAAGGTCATGAGAGGCTCCCTGATGGATCAGTACTGTTTTAAAGGGACTTAAGTGTACATTGGCCAGTCCGTGCAAGCACCCTCATCTTTTTTAACAGGCCAGTCATGAGATAATTTGACTGTATATTTGTTCAAATGTCAATCAAATGTCTCCAGATTTGGTTTCTTGGGCGGAATTCTCCTCTAATATATCTTGTTACATCATTCCATTCATGTTTCCATGGGTAAGTTATGATGTCCCAATAGTGTTTGCAATTATGCAGCCCCTTATCATGGTACTCTCAAATGTTATTCACTATGCCTATGGTGTCCCATAACCACGATTCTTTTCAACATGAGTTGAATTATTGCCAGAAATGTATTATTTAGTCTGACCAAAGTTCAGAATAGTGCATTGGGTGGAGGTTGTGCTAACAGAGATGTTTAGGGTCTTTGCTGTGCCTCTGTAGCTTTTTCAATTCAAATGTTGTTTGACAGTGTTGGGAAGCTCTGGCACCTTTGTAATGATTGGTTCTTGTTCCGTAAACTTCTTTGACACCAGGTGAGCATTTTTTGCAACATTAATATCCACAGTAACCTTTACAGAAAAAAAATATAATATAGTGTCTGACTTTTCCTTATCACTGTTGTTTTTAAACCGATCTTATTTATTTACATTTGGATATATGGACTAGAAGATAGTAGATAACTAAAACAAAAAGTCTTTCTGAATACTTGCTTGTGCTCCCTGTAAGTGTGACACTGCTGGTTGCATTGCACTTATTCTGAGTTATGGAATATTATAAATATCATGAAAATATTGTGTAGTGTGAAAGTAACATGACATATTTTGCACTAGTGCCAACCTTAAAACAAAAAACTTTCTCAAGAAATGTTTTTACTGGGTTTTATTCTTTGCCTAATTTAGATGTGACGAATTTGCCAGTCCTTGTAAGTCTGTACGCATATCCCACTGACTTACCTCCCATCTGGAAGGGCAGAGAGTGCGCATGCTCCAAAGCATCATCTTCTCAAGGCAGTGTGCCACTTAGGAGCCCCACAGTGAAAGGTTTTAATATCTTCAAAGTCTGCAACCCAGGAGAGAACAGCTGCTGTACTCTTAGAGCCCAAGTGCTTTTGAAGGGAGGCTTTTAACAAACTCTAGTTATCCTGCTATTGTAAAGAGCCTACTTCTAAATGGTTTACCTCATCTATTAGCACACTCTGCTGCTCATCATGGCCTTGTAAAGCTGGGCCTTGGAAATAACATGCTAGAGAAGGCCTGATATCCATGCTGATGAAAGGATACACTGAGCTAGAGGAGAAAACCTGAGATACAAGCTGTTCTCAGTGCTGTAGTCTTGGACAGTAAGGAGACTTAGTGATGTCTTGCCTTCTGTGTGCTCTGCTTTGGAGACGAGGCTGTAAGAGGCCAGATCTAATTGGACTTAATGATGGGTCCATTTAGTGGGTCTTCTAAAACCACAAAAAGCTTTTGTTCAAAGAAAGAACAGTGATGGGTTATACATAGAGATTTTATGACTTAGACAGTTAAGTAGGATTTTAGCTGCTTGCTGTAATGAAGACGGGGCACTAGAATGGCACTCCTGTTAACTAGCGGATAGCTTTAGCTCCTTTCTCCTGGACACAGATCCTGTGATAACAGATGTCCCTGCATGCCTCCAGACTGCCTCCCTCCCTCCCTCTCTCCCACCCTTTCTCTTTCCCTCCCTCTCTCTCTCTCTCTCTCTCTCTGTCTGTCTCTTTCTCACTCTCTCCCTCAATCTCTTGGCTTCATTCCTTTGTTTTATTACTTTCCTTCTCCATCTCCTTCCTTCTGTCTTGCTCTTTCTCATCCGACACCATGCAGAGAATTTAGGGACAGATTCAAATGTTTTTATATATATTTTTTTCTAAAAGTATTTTTCTCTCCTTTGTGCCGTTTTATATAACCCCCATTTGGTGTACCCCTCAAAATAACCTTTAAACTTTGCTCCTCCTCTGGTTTATGTCCTCCTGCATTTGACATGACAAGGAGAGAAGGAGAGAGGGAGCGAGGGCCAGAGAATGGAGGTGTGGAAAGGGGGGAGGAGAGGGTAGCCGAGAGCTTTTTAGCATGCAAATAGATTGCAGCGTTTGGAAGAGGAAAAAAACAACAGGCACCATGCTAGCAGAGCAAGATGGGAGATGAAACAAGCCAGGAGAGATGATGGAAAGATGAAGAAGGAAAGGATGGATGAACGATGGATGAACAAAAGAGCAAGTGTTAGCGGAGAGTGATTAATTGCATATTACATTTTGGATGCCCATATGCACATACTACCTAGCTAGTGATATATTTTAAATATTTATTTTTTTTTTTAGCTTATGCACTCTTTGAGTTTAGGCCAGTAAATATGTGCCAGCACAACTGCTGCATGAGCTGCCCTGTGAAAACAAAGCAAACATCCAACTCTGCATGTGTGTGTACTCACATGGTCTTAGCCAGAAGAAAGAAAGGTCTCTCTAGGGGGTCTGTCGATTTTGGCGCACCCAGATAAATGAGAGAAAGTGGATATTGACAGAGAACTGGCACCAGAGATGTGGCACTCATTGTCTAAATACATTAAAAACTCCTCCAACTGATATAGCCTTCACCACAGCCCTCTTGAGTTTACTTAGGTCTATTTGAATTCATTTTTACTGATGATTTTACTGATCTTGTTTAAAGAAACACAATCAATGAGCCATTTCTTGCATGTAACATGTGGCACCCATTGCCCAATTTAATTAAAAAGCGTTTCCCAATAATGCAACATGCTGCACATGAATGAGTGTTACAGGACTGACCAAGTCCATTTGAGTAAATTCAACAGTGGGGATTAAATGGATTGCTTTTTAAAAAGCAGAGTAAATGATACACTTCTATTGTGTAATCATCCTCACTCATACGACCCTCTGTAAATGATTACAATCACTAAGTGTTACAGAACTGGTCAAGTCCATTTGAGATAATTCAACAATGAGTACGTTACGTAAGAAAAAACACAATTATGGCATGTAAACTGTGGAATTATCTGTCCAGTGCATTTAGAAAATATTTCCACTAAAATAACCTTCTGTATGCAGTAAAATCACTGAGTGTTATGGAGCTGACCATGTCCATTTAAAGGTCCCATGACATGCAGATTTTTTATGCTTTTATATAGGTCTTAGTGGCCCCCTAAGACATTTCCTTGATAGCCAAGCAGTTGAGATCACTGCCTATTGCCCCGTTCCTGTAATTGCCCCGTTCCCATCTGATCGCCCTGGTTTGCAGAGGTGCTCACTCATAGTCATTTCAGTGAAGATAAAGGCAGATATTGTGTGCGCCATAACACTAACAGCGGCACGGTTGTCTAAATAACTAAGAAGTACACCACTCGAGTTAATGTGTGTTTTCACACACCACACACACACATACCGGATGCTGTCTACCTTTACATTTACGACAGCTGTTAGGTGCAGAGCTAAAGTTACCACCACATTCTAAGGGTAAAAAGTTAATCATATACAGCAAAGGAACAAAATTATATAGCGATAAGTTGACTTACTTTTTTGAGGTTTGTAGCTGAGCAAAGGAGAGTTGGGACTGATCCAGACTTCATATTCAGCCATTCAGAAAGACTACCTCTGTATTGTGTCTGTGCATTTCCAGAAAAAATAAAATTAACCTGCTGGTTCTTCAGAGGCTCGCATGATTTGTTAGTCCATTTGTGCTCTTTTGTACCAAACAACTGCCATGCTTCACTCGTTTTTAAGCCATGATGACTCTAGAGGAAAAAGTGGTCTCTCACACATAGCATTGACAGTCTGTGGAGCTAATTTTTAAGGGGGGGATTCTCTGGGCGGGCAAAGCATGAGAAAGGGGAGGTAACCTTTCCCCCTATGACGACATACGGGGCCAAATTCCAGATCAGACCACCTGAGCTGACCTTCTCTCAACGGCAGAGCAGGGTAAATGTTGCAGAGCAAAGTACCCTTTACACCTATCGCCATTTCTAGCCACTGTGTGACCATAGGCAGGCTAGGGGAACTCGTATTAATGTTAAAACATCACAAAAAGTGAAATTTTCATGTCATGGGACCTTCAAGATAATTCAACAGTGAGCCCTTTACTGAACAAGTCCATGAGAAACACAATAGATGAAACACTTTTAGCATGTACAGTGTGGCTTTCTCTGTCCAAATGCATTTACAAACTCTCCCCACTTATACGACCTTCTGTACATAATAAAATCACTGATATTGACCACTTAGCTAACCAAGTCCATTAAAGGTAATTCCTTGGTAATCTGGCTGTTCAATTTACCAAGTAAGCTGTGGTACACACCGTCCGAATGTGTTCAGAAACTATTTCCATAGATACAACCCTCTGCACATAATCAAATCATTGACCGAAATGGCCATGACAGTTTATTTGACATCTTTGATCTGTTTTAAGAGAAGCAGAATAAACAATAACCTTGTACATAACCTGCTTGCATGTAAAGCTTATTACAATAGAGCATATATAGCAAGTTTACATTAATAAATACGAATAAAAGCTGCTTCATTCTGGACCGGCCTTGAGGCAGGTATCGAGTCTGCCGTCGTTTTAAACCTGCACAGAGCTGGCCAGCAGCATCAATAAATGATGAACCGAGGTGGTGTGTAAAGCCTGATTGATGGGATGGGATGTTAACAGGCGAGAGATGGAGAATGTGTGTGTGTGTGTGTATGTGTGAGAGAGACAGAGAGAGTGAGATTGCTGGGAGTCCGCAGAATGATAATGTATTGTGACCTGATGCCCCACTATTCTCCAAGGGACAGACCATTTTTCACACCCCCACCTCAAATATACATTATTGTAATTGTGTAAGTATGTCTCTCTGGTCATTTTGCTGTATATATGTGTGTGTTTGCACAGACCTTACATTACATAGTACAGGTGCACAGTACACATATATACACAATGTATTGTGCCCTTTACTGTATAGATGGTTCTTCTGGACCAAAGGCTGTTGCTCAGCAGATATTCAACCAGTGTGAGGTTATAGGGGCAGCGAGGGGGTGTGTATGTGTGTGTGTATGTGTGTGTGAGAGTGTGACTGCAGTGAACCAGATTACTGCTCATTCAGATTCAGAGCCCGTCCTCCAGTCGTGAGAGGAAAAGAGACACACACGCGCGCGCGTGGAGGGCTGGTCTAGGTGCATAGTCCGTTATCATAGCCATTGCATCTCTAATCCAGCTGGACTTAATCTATCTGCATGGACAGGGCAGGATGAGAGACAGAGAGGACTAGAAAGAGAGTGAGGGAGGGTGTGAGAGGTGTGGGGAGAGCTGAAAGGGAGAACACAGAGCGATTGCAGGAGCGAGGGAGGGAGGGACTGCGATTGAGAGAGTGGAAAGAGAGCGATTGAGAGAGAAACAGAGGGAGGAGAGGAGCAGGCTACTGTAGCTGCTGGGATCTCGGTGAGTTGGGATATTTCAGCTTTAAGGGACTGGGATTTTCCAGTCCTACAATAACAGCATTGTGTGTGCGTTTGAATGAGCGCTTTTGGGAAACTAATGTTATATGGTGATGATGTTATATGTAATAGGTAACATGACAGCATTGTATGTCATTGAATGGGAGTGGAGAAACTAATGTTATATGACAGAGAAGTGTTACATACAATTTGTAATCTACATATTGCATTGTGAATTGTGACAGTATTCTCTACATTTTTTGACGAGGAGACCAACACACTGGAAAATATACGTATTGTGTATCACAAATATTAAAGTTTTGTGATTTTGTGTTTTTTCACCCAACACGATTTGTAATGCTTGCAGTTTTAAAACTCTTTCAGATAGTGATTTCAGTATAGAAATAATTAATAATGCAGCCCTATTTTATATGTAAAAGAATTGCATCATTTTAAGTAACATTAGAAGATTCTGTAAAGAGTCTAATATTGTATGCTAAATAAAGTTTGCATTTATTAGATAATATATAGAAAGACCACATTGTGCAAGTGCTACTTGTGGTTGGTTCCCCAAGTAGGGCCCATGGTACCCTGGAAGGGGGTGCTAAGGGGCCATGGCCTCTACATGGGCAATTACCTAGGGAATTTAAGAAGCTGCATCTATGCCCTCGTCATTTTTAATATTGTCAGTGTGGCATTATTTATCCATTTCTTAAATGATGGTACCTGTTATACATTTTCAGATGGTAAATCTTCTTAAAGTCCAATATACATGCCATTCAATCCCAATTCACACCCATCCAGTGCCCACTTAACAAGATGTCAAGAATTATGTCAAAAGTGGCAAAAGGTGGACAAAATTACGGTGGGTGCAGGTGACAAGTGGAGTGTGAGGGGGTGCGCAGTGGCACTTCTTATCCACCGAGGGTGCCTAAGACTAAAACAATTTGAATATTGCTACAGTGTAGAATTTAATGATAGTTTAAATGCATTATTTTAAAACTTATGTAGTGTTATGGGGACAGAAATGTGTGTGTTCGTATCTGTAGTTATGAAGCGAAGAGTTAGGGACATTTCTTGGTTAAATGTGTTTATAAATCTGCATCTTGTAAATCATATACAGTTTGATGTGTAATAATCGTTTTTGTGTGTGTGAAACAGATCCTCTCTCGCCAGCAAAGTCTGGCTCCTCCCCTGCTGCTCAGGAGCTGATGACACGGCTGGGCTTCCTACTGGGAGACGCCATCCCCACCTCATCACATACTACCATGGAGGATAGAAACCAGGTACACACACAAACACACACAGACACACACACACAAGGACCCAGCTGTACGCCTGCAGCATCACACTGTCTCTGGCTAAGATGGAGCAAGAGTGCAATTGGATAGCATTTAATGGAATAAAGGAAACATTTTCAATCCAGGCTCTGTCTGCTCCGTCTAAGGCTTATGGCTGATTCCCATGGACAATCATGTTTGATACAGTCTGTTGAGTCAAAACTTAAAGTAGAGGCCAATGAATATGCGCTTCATTACACTGCTTTGGTTCTTTAATTAAATACAAGAAAATACACTGAAAACATTGTCCATGGCAAGCAACAATGTGCAAAGATGTGGTGACAGTAATGACTTTTAAGCTTAATAACTGTAATAATCTGCTAGTTGAAAAATCACTGAGAAAACCAGAGAAGACGAGAAGTAACTTGTTCCATTTGAATTCATATGCTCTTGCGTCCCCATCTGAGTCACTGGCCTCTGTCTGCTCTGTGAAGCGTACTTCAGTGAGGTTTGGAAGGGTCCAGTGTGCTGAGAGATGGAGGGATTTGGGCTTGCAATAGACACTCTTCTCCAAAATCTTGGTATTTCAAGGGTTCACAGTGAGAGATTTAAGTGACACTTGCTGTTTCGCACAGGGTGGATTTTACAATTCATTAATTGCATATAAGATGTTTTACTTGAGTTGACTTGTGCATGGGTGAAGGATGCTGTTTTATTTGGAGAAATCTCCTTAAACCTGAATGTCTGCAGTTGTACTTTCTCATGTTAGTCCTCTGATTCAGTCATATAATCAGTGTGGCACTCAGCACACTGAGCCCTGGTGTATGTGTGTGTGTATATGTGTGTGTGTGACTTTTGGGCAGTGTATCAGGGATCTAAACCAGTCCTAAGAGGCTTACATTGCATTTTATGGACCAATGCGCACAGAGCTAGTAGTTATTCTTGGCTGTTGGTTTCTCCTGCAAAATTGTGCTGTGAATATCCATACTGATGATTTATAGGCACGGACCTGAGTGCCTCTGCCCTGTTGAAGCTTCTTTTCTTAATTTCATCCTCTAGCTGTTCAACAGCTGGCTCTTGTTACTTCTGACAGTACCATTCTCTTATAAAGGTAATTAAACGGTTAAATTAATACCCAGTTTACTGTACATCAGAGACCATTTTAACGCTGTGGTTGATCATTTACATAGTGTGGGTATAACATTCACAACAGCTGATAGCACACTCTGATCACAATGAAGCTTGCATAGAGGCTACAAAACAAGCTCCTGATATTCTAATCAGACTCTCTTGTTCATTTGACCCACTGTTTGTCACATTCATGAGTGTTTTGGGACATATGTCTGTTGATGGTCAGTGTTACATGTACAGTATAGGATTACTGTAGATGAATACAGGATGATGAGGAGGGTACTCTTCAGTCTTAATTTGTGGCAAAGGTAGGTGATATGATGATATCATTACCATGGTAAAGTTTTTCGGAGCTGATCTCGGGTTTTTGGTGACACCAATCAGTTGCATGTGTTATCACTGAGCCCCTAAGTTCAATTGCTGTATACATTTTCAACCATTTGGCCACTAGTTCGCTAGATTGTTATATTGCTATTTTGAATTCCCAGAATGGCAGGTGTAGAGAAGATTCTTGCTGAATGGGTTACAGTGGTACACAGTATGTGAAACATTGATACAATACTATTTACAGTTTGTTGGAAGTGAGCATACATTTGAGCACAATGTAATTATTTATTGAAAGTATATGGGGATAAATTGGGTCATGCCATTTGCAAATGAAATGAAAGTGAGAGACTAGTGGATAGATTCTTGTTTCCACACAGCTGGAGCTTATTGTGGTTTCATTTCATTCTAAACTGATTTTAACACAACTTATGAATAAGAATCCTTGTACCCCTAGTTTTTAATTGCATTGTGGATGAGGCACATGTGTATAGTGATTGTTGCAACATATCAAATGTTAGAGAAAGAAAATACAGTGATGCACATCATGTATTGTCCCCTCAAGGATCATTATCCTGTATTCAGTTCTAATGCCCACCCCTAGATGATACAGTTAGGGTCATTCAACACAGGAAATGATGAAAATATGTTATTCTTGTGGTAGTAAATTGTGTCACAGTACGTATATCTGAGTGTTTGATAACTAGACAGTATGATGCATTAATATTTACTCCAAAATGATCATGGCGCATTAGGGGTTGTACAAATATTAATACTAGTCAAGTTGCAATTATCAAAACATGTCCAAGAATATTTAATTAGTAGATTGCTAATAGGGGTTATCAGCAGCTGATATAGCTAAGATGTGCACTGTTTTTAGCAGATTTCAGCACCACATCACCAGAGCTACACAGACCATCTGATGTAAGCTGTACATTAAAATCACCACAGCTCTCAGAATATTGCCTCTCACAGAGAATTTTAAGCTCTGTCTGGCTATCTGCATTTATCCGATGGAAACCAAACATAGATTGGGAAAAGCAGCAGCAGATCCCTGTATCCAGTCCTTTTGGAAGATAACTATGATACTGAAAATGTTGCACGCATCTCTACCTGAAAGGGCGAAGGTGTTTAGTTGTTGGGGACTGATTGAGTGAGTATGTGTCTGTGTATTTGTGTACACAACATGTGTGCATGTTTGAAGTGGGTGGGGGGATAAGAGTCCTTCATCGGTGGACTGCTGGCAGGCGGCTGCTCTCAGAAGACCGGGGCTCCGGTACACTGATTCCACACACACACACACACACACACACACACACACACACACACACACACACACACACACACACACACACACACA
>JBBPDC010000109.1:0-19855 GCA_037974485.1 Hemigrammopetersius urotaenia | reverse complement strand
CACACACACACACACACACACACACACACACACACACACACACACACACACACACACACACACACACACACATGATTCTCCCTGACCTACATAGAGTGTAAGAGTGTGGAGTTAGGCAGAGGTAGAGGACAGAGCTGGATCTAGGCCTAGATCTTCTCTGGAAGGAAGCACGACTGGCACAACAAACTTACTCAGTTACACACACACGCCTCCACCCTCAATCCATATGCATTCCTTGTCCACTTTATTAGGTATATCTGCAGTTATCTACACTCAATATACATTAATCAGCTTTACTGACCATATAGATATGCGTCATACTTTACAATAACAGACTGGAGTCCATCTGTTTCCCTGCATCATTTGTCCGCCCCTTTACCCTGTCTATCACTGGTCAGGACCCCCACAGGACCACCAGGTATTAATTAATTAAACCTTGTGTGATGTAGTAACTTCATAAAAGAAGGAACATTGTAAATTAACTTGAATGAACGTTAATGTAGGTCTGAATCATTTGTTGGTTCATCATGAGATCTTCACATAATATATAGGGCAGCTGGTGTTTTATAAAATCTAAAACATAAAAATACAGTTTTACAATGTTGATAATATCGGCAATGGAAAAAACTGGCAGGCAGGTAGTTCTCTGACCCAAATCTTTCAAATGCTGGTGATCCTTTCTGTACAGTTTTTAAAACAAACCAATATAAATATAATTTATTGCATAGTTTATCAAATTGATCGTATTTATAATCAGCCTACTAAGTTCTCCTCAACTTTTCTACTCCTCATTTGAATCTGTAAGGTATGACATTAAATAGCAATAAGATTAAGTAGCAATATGATTGGGCAAAGAACGTTAGCTAAGTTAACCAGTGATAAACATTTATCTATTTATCATAGAGACTTCTGATTTCTCAACTCCTTCATTTAGGTTTTGTCAACTACCTGTATATTAATCCTACCAGTGAAAGGAGTATTTGGGTGTAAATTTGACCATTGCTGTATAGAGGTGAAAAGAGCACACAGTTAAGCAGATCTTTTTCCATGATATAGATTCTTATTTCAGAGTTATACAAACAAAAATTAACTCTCTCTCTCTCTGTCTCTGTCTCTCTCTGTAGTGTACAGTCAGTAGTCAGGGGGCGAGTCCTTGCTCCACTCTGACCAGCAGTACAGCATCTCCCAGTGCTGAAAGTCCATGCTCCAGCCTTCCCTTGGGCTCAGGCTCCACGGAGAGACCCCCTCTGTGCCGCTCCGGACCCTGCACCACCACTGCGAGCAGCACCACTACTACCACCACCACTCCCAGTTCTACACTAGAGAGCAAGGACAGTGGCATCATTGGTGAGGCATACACACACACACACACACACACACACACACACACACACACACACACACACACACATATGTCTTGATCAAATTACCTGTACCACTCTATACCATCACTGTAGGCTCTGTCTTGTAACAACTAACTCAGCCACAGTCACAGTTACCTTTTCTTTAAATAAGCTGTATTATGTCACATCAAAGAAAACATGTAAGTGGAACGTACTGAACCCCTTGGAGAAATTTGAGTTTTATACCTTTGGTTTAAAATTCTATAAGTAAGTACACCTGAAGCTATTTAGATAAAATAAGAAAATAAAGATAACTATTTAACATCACCTGCTGTTACGGTCTGGCCAGTGGCCCTCGTTATGCCGCTGCTTTTCTGTTTTGTTTTCGGGCCTTTTATTTTGACGTTCTGTTCTTGGGTCACGTGTCTCTTGTTTTCACCTGCCTTGTGTTTTGTCTTGTGATTGTGTCATGTATTTAAGGTTGTGTTAGTCAGTTCATCCCCATGTGTCCATCACCTCTACTTCCCTGCCTGTGTCTGGTTTTTGAGATCCTGATTCCTGGTGGCCATCGCGCCCGTTTCTGTTTTGTTCTTGTTTTCTTTGAATAAACACACCCTGAGCATGGAGACCCGCCTGTCTGTCGGTTCCTGCATACTCCGAGGGAGTTCAGAGTGTGGGCTTCCCGGCCCCCACTCTGACACCTGCTGCTATCTTATTGTATTGTGTTCATCATATTTGCAGGGCACAAACCCTACGTCACTATTCATAGCATACTAATAATTTGTTATTTAATTATATCTGTTATAGTTACTTGTTATTTTTTGTTATATACTGAACAAAAATGAAAATTTTGTTTTTGCTCCCATTTTTCATGAGCTGAACTCAAACATCTGAAACATTTTCTACATACACAAAAGACCCATTACTCTGAAATATTGTTCACAAATCTGTGTTAATCTTTGTTAGTGAGCACTTCTCCTTTGCCGAGATAATTCATCCCACCTCACAGGGGTGGCATATTAAGGTGCTGATTATACAGCATGAATATTGCACATGTGTGCCTTAGACTGCCCACAAAACAAAAGTGTTGCGTTTATATATTTGTTCAGTGTATTTTCTGTTTGCACAATTACTACTGTTTTTTTCCCTTCTTTATTGTCTTATATTTATACCTTTTGTTGCACTGAGCATGTGTATGACAAATTAATGTCCATTAGGATAAATAAAGTTCTTTATTAACTTTTTATCTTACCTTATCTTATCTTATCTTATCTTATCATATCTTATCTATTACTGGAAATTAAGTTAATTTATTACTGTATTTATCCTGCTTATACCAAAGAAAATGCCTGTGCATGTATTACAGTACAGTCTATATAGGGGTAACATCGGTATTTTACATTCTAGCACTGTGGGAGACAACAGATCAGTGTAAACTGTACTGTACAGATACAGGTTTACCTTTACATTTTTAAGGGTAATTCATTAAGCTTAGTTTGAAATGAAATGTGAGCATATATGGGAGCATATTTAGGGTTTACACTATAAAAATAGGCATTTTTAGGCATTGATCACTATACATAGGTGCTTTTGGAACGTTTACTGTATATACACAGTGTATTCCTTAAATATTACAGCGCTGCTTGGTAACATCACCACCACCAGTTCACACTGAAACTACAACTAATCTCCCTTGCTTAGTCATGCAGAGCTTCAGAAACAGCAAACAGCTGCTGCGATGTCATTCCTTCAAGATCCTTCTGTCTTGTCTGTCAGACTTACACCACTTGCTGTCTTTTGATGTCAATGTATGTCTTCGCTCATGTAAGAGGAGCAGCCAGGATTCTGGATCAGTTGGATAATGAACCTAATCATTTTTATGTTTCTATATGGTTATAGACTATAAGTCGTGTCTCAATAAATTTATTTTGTTTATTTATCTAATTTATTATTCATTTACATTATTTGTTCATATTTAGGAAACATAACTGCATAACATATATTTCTCCTTAGAACTAATTATTATGTTTGCCCCAACATTTATTCAGTTTTCAAAATAAATAAATGTCACAGTGAGTGTGTCGAAAAGGGAAAGGGGAGGACACCGAATTAGATGAAAAAGAAAACACCTTTAATCACAAAACAGGAACAGGGGAACCCCGACTCAGGGGGACAACAAAAGAACAGCAAAATAAAAAACAGCAAGACTGATGTTGGCATAAAAACACAAAACATGAAACGAGACCTGTCTCAGACAGGAAACGGGGGAAACCAAAAACCAGCCACTTCAGGGCGCTCACCGGGAGTCAGAGAAAACCAGCACGAGCCTGCAACACAGAAAAGGGAAAAAACAAGGACATTAATGACAAAAACTCTCAAAGCATCCAGGATAGGGGATTAACACACACACATGCAAATGGAGCCAATACTGGCATGCAGATTCGGAGTCGGGCTGGGCTATAAATAGTGCGCAGGATGGGAAACAGGTGAGGCAAATCAAGATGGGAAACAGGTGTAACCAAATCAAGATGGGGCACGATACAAACAGTGCTGGGAGACTCTAAAGGGCACAAGGGGGGAGAGGGAGGGAAACACTAGGATAAAGCAACCATGAAAACTAATATTCCAGGGACGGGGAGCGGAACCTACAGGGAGAGGGCGGTGCGACTGTGACAGTACCCCCCTCCCTAGGCCGAATCCTCTCCTGTCCACCAGCTCTTGGCTGAGGACGTCACGCGCCGGAACCCAGCTCCGCTCCTCGGGCCCGTACCCCTCCCAATCGACCAGGTACTCCAGTCCACTTTGGCGACGGCGGGAGTCTAATAGAGCTCGTACCCGGTGGGCTGGAGTACCATCGATGTGGAGGGCCTTGGGGGCGTGGCGGCCGCATCGCCCTCGTGCAGGGGACCAGGACAGACAGACCTAAGAAGGGAGACATGGAAAACAGGGTGAACTTTCATATCGGGAGGTAACTGAAGTTTAAAGGAAAAAGGGTTAATCTGTTTGACAACCAAAAAGGGACCGGTGAAACAAGGGGACAACTTAGAACATGGAAGGTTTAACGGCAGGTCTTTTGTCGATAACCAAACCCTGTCACCCTCCCTGATGGGAGGCGCCTCTCTCTGCCGACAATCGGCACGGTCCTTGAACCGGCGAACTGCCTGCTGGATGGAGGTGTGTACATCCTCCCATACCCGCTCCGCCTGATGGAGCCTCGAAAGGACTCTGGTCCCACGGGCAAAGCGGGGGTTGATGCCCGAGCACACACTCGAAAGGGGCGGTGGCGGAGTACTCTGCCCAGGCCAAGAAGTCTGCCCAGTCGTGCTGCCGGCTGTGGCAATACGCCCGGAGGAATCGACCCAGTTCTTGTATGGTTCGTTCAGCCTAACCGTTTGACTGGGGGTGGTATCCAGAGGTCAGGCTGACCGCAGAACACAGACTGGAACAGTGCCTCCGCGACCTGTTGAGCAGAGGAGAGAGAACGGAATGGGACGAATCGACAACCCTTCAAGAACCGATCAACCACAACCAACACCGTCGTGTACCCTTTTGATGCCGGAAGATCCGTGACAAAGTCCACCGCCAGGTGAGAACACGATCTGTCCGGTACCGGTAGGGGCATTAATTTTCCGACCGACAAGGCATGGGGACTCTTTGTAGTGGCACAGATTGAGCACAAAAGCAGGGTTCTCGTAATGCCTGGGTGACCAGTTGCTGGGGTAACGTGAGCCCACTCCATCACTCGCGCTCGCAGTGCCTCTGGGACTTAGGCTCTATCTGTGGGACACTCGGGTGGAACTGTCTCCCCCTCGAGTGCTGCCGCGATTTCCTCGTCTAGGTCCCATTGGAGAGGCGCCGCAAAGAACCGCGGTGGGAGAATGGGCTCAGGTTCCCCAGCCTCTCTCTCGGCACCAAAGTGGCGTGACAGAGCGTCCGCCTTACCGTTTAACTTACCCGGGCGGTACGAGATCTGGAAGTTGAATCTGGCAAAGAAGAGAGCCCACCGTGCTTGCCTAGGATTCAACCTCTTGGCTCGTCGTACATGCTCCAGGTTGCGGTGATCGGTAAGGACCATGAAGGGCTGTCGCGTCCCCTCGAGGAGATGGCGCCACTCCAACGCCACCTTCACAGCCAGCAGTTCGTGGTTGCCGACGTCGTGGTTCCTTTCTGCCTCCGTCAGGGGTGTAATTTCCTGGGGAAACCGTGGTATTGTATACTGCCTCTCCGGATCAAGCATGTGCAGTATAGGAGCGGAGGTAAAAGCATGTTTCAGCCTTGCGAATGCGACTTTGGCCGCCGGATTAAAGACTATGACTTTTGGTTTGCCTCGGAAAAGAGATGTTAAAGGGGCAGCCACTGTGCTGTAATTCTTAATAAACCTACGGTAGTAGTTGGCAAACCCCAGGAAACGTTGCACGTCTTTGACCGCCGCAGGCTCTGGCCACTCAGACATGGCTGTCACTTTAGCCCCCTCCATGGAGATCCCTTCCCGGCTGATGCGGTGGCCAAGAAATGCGACTTCCTGTTTATGGAACTCGCACTTCTCTGTCTTAACATACAACCCATGCTCTAACAGGCGGGTGAGCACCTGACGTACGTGCCCCACATGTTCTTTGAACGTACGTGAGTAAATAAGTATGTCGTCGATATAGACGACCACGAACTGACTTAACATGTCCCTGAGGACATCGTTGACGAATCCTTGGAACACCGAGGGGGCATTTGCCAACCCGTAAGGCATAACCAAATATTCGTAGTGGCCGGAGGCCATACTGAATGCGGTTTTCCATTAGTCACCCGCCCGTATACGCACCAGGTTGTATGCACTCCGGAGGTCCAACTTCGTAAAGAAGACGGACCCCCGGAGCCGCTCGATAGTGGCCGGGATCAGAGGCAGAGGGTACGTGTACATCACTGTGACGTCATTGATCCCACGATAGTCAATACATGGCTAGAGACCCCCGTCCTTCTTTTCCACAAAAAGGAAACTGGCGGAGGCAGGAGAACGCGATCGCCTGATAAACCCCTGCTCCAGCATCTCGGCCACGTATTTCTCCATTGCCCGTGTCTCTGGCTCGGACAATGGGTAAATACGTGACCAAGGCGGATTCTTCCAGCGAATCAGGTCGATCGCGCAATCCCAAGGACGGTGCGGAGGGAGACGGGTTGCCCTGGAAACGGAAAAAACATCGTGAAGGTCAGAATACTCGGGGGGAATGTCTGTGGAGATTTGTGACGTGGGGCTTTCTATGGACGTTGAGTGAACGGGGAGTGACGAGACAGAACAGGATCTTTTACAGGAGGGGGACCAGGAAATAATGGTGTGGGATTGCCAATCGATGTGGGGGTTGCGTGAACGTAACCAAGGAACACCTAAAATGACCTGGTGATAGGACTGGGGTAACACAAATAGTGAGATGGCTTCCGTATGTGTGGTCTGGACAGTGAGAGTGATGGGGAGCATGATGAAACCAAGGGGGGCGTTGCTAACGGGACGACCGTCCAGGGCATGAACCGTGACGGGGGGGGTTAACGGGCGGATGGGAATTCCTAAAGACGAGACGAGGTATTGTGAAATAAAACTCCCAGCCGACCCTGAATCTACATGGGCACACACAGAAATAAGAATTAGACACAGACAATGTAACAGGAATTACAAACTGATTCACACTGCTAAACTCAACCACCCGAGTCGGGGGAGGAGACGGAGGACGACGAGGACACTGCAACCTCCAGTGCCCAGCCTGGCCGCAATAAAAGCACACCCCTGCCTGTTATCGTTGGCTATCCGCGGCGAGAATGCGGAATTCGATCGTGTAATTGCACACGGTGCCAGGACCCTGTCGTAGCCGCAATAGTCTGTGTCTGCTTTTCCGCCCCTGCCCCGGATGGTCGAAGACCGTCTGGAAGTGTTGGGTGAAGGCGGCGTAGTTGGTGGTATCGATGCCGCCTCCCCTCCAGACAGCAGCTGCCCAGTCCTGAGCCCGCCCCGTCAGCCTCTGGATCACCGCCGATATTTTCTGCGTGTCCATGACTCCTGGATTCTCAGCGAGGTACAAGTCGCACGCCAGTAAGAAATTCCTGCACCTGCTCGGGTCTCCTGCTTTCCTCTCCAGATGCGAAGAGTGATGCGTTAGTCCAGGTGGAAGAGTCGCTAGTGGTGGAGCTAGAGTCTCCCAGCACTGCTTGTATCGCGCCCCGTCTTGATTTTGTTACCGCCTCGGTCCTCAGGCAGGGGTATCAGCAGCTTCAAGCCAACAGCACTGCCAACAGCTGGTGAACCTCACGCAGGCGGTGCAGGAAATTCTTGGACGGCTCCGAGAGGTGGAGGCTCCAGGTGAAGGAGTCGCTAGTGGCGGAGCAGGTGCACCTTGAAGCGGTGCTGTTGGCTTGAAGCTGCTGATACCCCTGCCTGAGGACCGGGACGGTAACAAAATCAAGACGGGACGCGATACAAACAGTGCTGGGAGACATGCAAAATCATGTTACCTATGTCTGGGTTGTTGAATAGGGTCTCCAGATATTTAGAAAAGGTAATGTTTGTATGTTTCTATACAGAGGAATGTGGAACATCTTGCCAAAATCTTTGACAAATACGCACACAAACACAGGCACGCACACATACCATCACTTTTCATGACTCAGGGCACTTGAGGAATCATTCCATTTACTGTGATTTTGCTGGGTTTTTAGTAAAATAGTCAAATTTCAAGTTTTTTTTCTTGTGCTTGTAACTGCAGTATCATAAAGCCTGAGGTGTGCTCTGGTGAAACTGGGACGGCCTTGTCTTTATTTCAGGTCTGCCTGAGCTTTCTTGAAGTAGGACACCAGTACTTTTTTTTTTTGGGCATCCCAAAATAGTGTTTTTTATTTGGATGCACTAAGAAAAGGTCAAAGGGACAAGTGCACAAAGCAAACATTCTCCACAGATTACTTTCTGAGTTCATCATGTATATCTCACAATTTTTAAGCTCCTGATACAGAAAGTGAGGATTAACTCCTTAAACTCTTAAACTCCAGAGGTCTGTATGTGACCCACACTTGAATTCCCCACTGTCCTCAATATTTAGATATTAGTTTCATAGTAGTCACTGAATAATATATAATAATAACATTTTACAAATCAGCCTGCAGTATAAAGGGTTAATTAATATGTGGAGTCATGTCTCTTACTATTTTTATCTTGCGCTCTCCTTTCTGTCTCTCCTCTATCTGTCCTCCATCTCCCTAACACTCTCTTTCCCTCTATCTCTATCTCCTGTAGCTACAGTTACCAGCTCCAGTGAGAACGAGGAGCGTTGTGGCTCAAGTCTGGAGTGGGGCAAAGACAGTAGTGGTGGTGCGGCTGTGAGGGACAGCAGTCACCATGCTCCTCCACTATCTGCTTCAGGCCCTACTATGGATCCAACAGTGGGCAGCGACACCCAGCCCAAGTCTGTTCCTGCTGCAGGGCCATCGCCGGCTTCCTCACCCTCTGACGGACCTGCACCCTACCACAGTACCTCACTCGTCATGCCACGACCCAACTCAGTGGCCGGTCAGTCAGCTTTCACATTACTTATTTTTTATATTTTTAAATACCATATTGATCCCAGAGGAAATTACTTGAGTACATTGCTAGTGTCATCACTGAGGCACTGTTGAGCAAGGCACTGTCCCCACACACTGCTCTCCGGGCGCCCCTCGTTGGTGGCACCCCACTGCTTCACTTGGTAAATGAGTTAAATGCAGGAAAATAATTTCACATTGTTCACACTGTGTGCTGTGCTTTGGAGTGTTCACTTTACCATTCACCTCAGTGAAACAGTGGAGTGCGACAATGGCGCCTGGGGAGCAGTGTGTGGGGACTCTTTAACCACCAGGCCACAAGCCTCCACACATTTAAAAGCTAAGAGCCCAAAATTCAAAGCCCAAAAAAAAAAGCCCCAAAAACAAGATACTGCAGTCAGAGCATCTATACGACATCTCTCAAATAATAATTAGCCAACGCCTAACCCAACAATAGATAAGCCATAGAGAAGAATAACGCAAGTCATAGAGAAGTGGGAAGTTGTTTTTTTTTGACCAGTTGTTGACCTGCTGTAGATATTCCTGTGCGAACTGATCTGACGCTAACAAAGTCATGTACTCTGATGTGGCACATCATTTATGGTACAAAACGTCCTTTGATCAAATCAGTCCAGCTTGAAACTGCTTTGCAGAGGGTTTGCACAACTATTTGTTTACTAGTTGAGTAGTCATTCAAAAAGTAGTTGACTAGTTGCAATTCGCGTACTTAAAAACATAAAAATAGATGCATTGTGGATATCTGTTGCAAGTTTGTTTTTGTGGATGTGTCATGCTAAGCTTTTGGTGACTGTACTGTCTGTATATCAGTAAAAGTCTAAACAGTCAGGGCTATGAAGGCAGTGAGGGTGAAAAACTAATTTCTCTTCTTTCCTTCTGCATGTTTGTATGCATTCATTGCCACAGCTGTATTTCAGTCACACTCCTCAAGTCAATTTGACTGCTACCCACATTGCCGAGTATCGCTTTTATTGGTGAACTATTTCGACCAGTCTCTGCAACCCCTACTCCCATGGCTTTGAAATGCCAAAAATGATTTGATTTCTATTAGAGGTGGGCATAGATTAATTTTTTTAATCTAGATTAATCTCATTGTAATCTTGAGATTAATGTAGATTAATCCTGAGCAAGACCCTTAACCCCAAGTTGCTCCAGGGAGACTGTCCCCTGTAGTTAGGGAATGGAAGTCGCTTTGGATAAAAGCGTCTGCCAAATGCCGTAAATGTAAATGTGAATAATAAAACGCAACTGAATAAGGTTAGAATTAAAAATGTATAGTGATATTGCTGAAACTCTGTGTCTATGTTTCTTTATAATGTAAAATGGATATAAATGTATCTCTTCCTCAATTATTCCATACTTTTTTTAAAACTGCCTTAAGGTATATATTCTAATGTTTTTTGTGAGAGCAGACAGCTTTTGGGATTTGCTATCTCTCCACGGCTGTCTGCATATGTATATGTGTGTGTGTGTGTGTGTGTGTGTGTGTGTGTGTGTGTGTGTGTGTGTGTGTGCACATGCACGCGCAACTTAGAAAAGAACAGTAGCTTCTTCCGTGTGTAAGCGTGTGTGTGTGTGTGTGTGTCCCAGTGGAGAGAACTTGCTGAAGCGCCTCACTGATTCTGCTGCTGCTTTTGGAAGGCATGGAAACATGTGGCTTTCCTTTCCTTAGAATTCCCCAGAAGAATCAGGCTTTCTTAAAACTGCTTGCTGATTGAACATTAAAGAAAACTGTTTCTAAGGGCAGAACATTATGGAAAAGGATGTGGACATATAACTGTCACTGTATTTATTTTTAATTTAAGGTGAAATTTTAAATGAGGATGAATGTTAGTGGATTTCATATTGGTAATACATATCAGGCCATATGTCCTGGGTAATCTGATTCTAAATAGACAGTGTGAATACACTGTGATCGGATCAATGGCGGTCAAGAAAGAAAATGACCTCATACGACACTAAACGAAAACACTGCATGCACTTTGCCATTGCTGAAAGCAGCAAGCCAAAGACACTCAGCTGCAAACGGAAAACCAGCAGTGACTGAGCGATCTGAACAATGCTCAGCCTCATCGAATTGGTGAGGGAGGGACAATAATCAATCCCCAGAAACACACTGCATTCACCTTGGTTCCAAAATTTGTACATTCATACTTGCAGAAAAATGGACAGGAAGTTGATCCAAGCCATTATGATCACAGTGGTGTTTGAGTCTTATATACTAGTATCCCCCAAAAAAACTAAGTGTGGTGGAAGCTGTAGTTTAGTCTCACTATAAAGAAAATCTATAGGCTAACTGATTTGTTCATTTTATAAATAATGAGATACATGGAGAATACTCTGGTATCAGTTGCAGCAAGAGACAAACATAGTAAATGTGACAAGATCAGGAAGAAAGATCTCTAAAAAATCTGCTTGTAGACTGGTTAGATTTGCAAAGCAAAACCCACATATCACCCTCAAGGATCTGAGAGAACATTTGGCTGGCATAGAAAAAGTGATGCTCTGGTCCACTGTGCAGTGTAGTTGAAGAAACATCATCCACATGGACGTGTCATAAGAAGTTAGCTGTGATCTTATCACAAAAGTATGCAACACACCAGAGGCATTTTTGAATTAATGGCTGTGGTCTGAAGAAATCTAGATTGAATCCAGTTGCCAAAGTTATGTTTGGAGTGAACCAAAGAAATTAAGGTTGGATATTACAAAAAGACAATGATCCAAAACATACATGTTGATACAGGTTTTGGAAAGACCTGGTTTTGCCATCCCCACCTTTGAATATTACTGTAAATTGTTTAGATCTTAAACATGTTGTGTGTAAAGGATGCCCTATAATATTTCTGAACTAGACGCATTCTAAAATCATGTCCGTAGTTAGCGTGTTAAAGGAGTGTGTACAATGTGTCGCTCCCTCTTGTCTATGGACTGCATATGATGGCAGGGATCTGGCATTCTTCCCAGCTGAGACCATATCTTAGTGGGCTTCAGTTCTGCTCCCTGCTCCCCTAAGAGCTCTTCCAGACCCAGGCTGACCCACAACAGAAGCATGAAGGGAGGGAGAAAGGCATGATGTGTCCATAAGAGGACTGCAAACAGCCATCTGACAGTAACACTCCCCGCCCCTCTATACCCCACAAACAAGTGCAACGTGACGAGCATCCATCTGCAGAGATTACGCCTTTCAACCAGATTAGATTACACAGGGGAATGAGGGATAGAGGGGGTGCGGCTGAACACAGTGTGGCAGAAAAACATGAATGAGATAGAGAACAGATGAATATATATTGCTGCTTTTGTGTGGGTTTGGGTGGTTCATGTGTTTTGAGCCATTGTATAAATACTGTGCGTGTCTGTGTTTGTGCCTGTAAGTGTGTGGACATGTGTTATCCTGTATTCCATGAATGCAGTGGCAGATCATGGATGCCTGCCTGGTAACAGCACAGCGGTGGTGTGTGTAATCTCTCCACTCTGCTGTGTGCCAGCCAAACACACAGCTCTAAAACACACTATTTTTTCTTTCTCTCTCTCTCTCTCTCTCTCTCTCTCTCTTTCATTCAGAACACACACACGCACACATTCACACACACACACAAACACAATGATGTTCAGTGCAACAATTCCTCTGTGCTTCAAAAGTGCTGAGGCAGTGGAGCGCTCTGCACTTGAGGGACTTTAATTGGGGTTTAATTTCTTGGCTGTTCTCTTCAGCACTGAGAACTCCTGATCCTGTCGTATAGTCACACCAAACTGAAGCTTAAAGAATCTTTCTCTTTTTTCCCTGTCCTCTCTTCCCCTTTTCTCTCCTCCACATTACTCTCCTTTTGCCTTTCTTCTCTTTCTTTCTTCTCTTTCTCATCCTGTCATTCCACAATCCTTTTGTTTCTTACCTCTCTTTGTGTCTCTGCTCCTCTCACTTTCTTTCCATCTCTTTGGCTCTCTCTCATTCTCTCTCTCTTTCTCTCTCTCTCTCTCTCTCTCTCTCTCTCTCTCTCTCTCTCCTTCTCTCTCTTTCCTCTCTTTTTCTCTCTCTCTCTCCAGCCACCAGTAATACTAAGCTAGAAGAGTTGAAGTATTTGGATGAACAGAGGAATGCTCCAATGCGGTCGTCTATGCGCGGGCCCTGGCACGGTGCGCACACCAGTGGCCGCAACCAGGAGACCAAAGGTACTGCTCTCAGTGTCCACATACAATTCATACCTGTACCTGCCTTTGACCCACTGAATCTCAGACCTACTTTTATAATGTATTTTGATTTCGTGTTCTTTTCAAGTGCAGGGAAATTATTTTCTATGGTATGCGAACGTTTTATCTGACTTGCAGCTAAATCTTTGCAGCCAGGTGGGAAGTGCATGTGTGTGTAATGGAATCCAGGCCTGATAGGGGACCTGAGCTCAGATGTGAACAACAGCTTAATGTTCATCCCAGCCCTGTTATCATGAAATATATGAAAATAGTGGTCTTAGAACACCCATCACAATAAAAGTCAGAGATTCTAAGAAGTCTAAGGTTGTATCTGTATTTGTATGTTTTAACCTTTCAGCTCGTTTCACTGCATACAAGCCAGCGGACATCATGCTCAAGCCCCTCCTGTTCGAGGTGCCTAGCGTCACCACGGACGCTGTGTTTATAGGCCGTGATTGGCTGTTCCAGCGTCTGGAGGAGGTGCTGATGGGTGGTGGTGAGGTGGTGCCAGGGCGTGGGGCCGTCGTGGTGGGCAGTGTAGGCTTTGGAAAAACGGCAGTCATCTCCAGGCTGGTGGCTCTGAGCTGTCACGGAGGCCGGATGAGACAGATCGCCTCCAACAGCCCTGGAGCATCTCCCAAGAGTAAGAAGCACCTCCACACACTCCTAACACATCAGAACAGATGGCTCACTCAGTGCTCATTAATGTCAGGACAAGCACACTATAACTCATGCTGTAGAAATGGCCACATACTAATTTGTGTACCTAAATATGCAGTGATGTATATTTTGCAACTCAGATAGGGATACACTAGTATGAAGTGTATCACACATAATGCAGATGTTAATGGTGTTAATGCTATGTGCTGTGTATTCTTTAGATTATGTGCATTACACTGTAAATAAGACATTATTGAGAATTCAAAATATTAATAGTCAATCTGATTCATAAAGATGTTAGTATTTTCTGAACAGCTTCCTTTTTCTGTGTGTGTGGAAACAAAACACAGCCAGCGTGGCTTGGTCTAAGGTTTTCCCCAATGTTCAACATCATTCTTTCCATGCCGATTAATAGCAGTTGTTTGCATATGTCTTCAAACTTAGGCTTACAACCACAGGACACAATTCTCTTACAACTCATCACTGGATTTGAACCCTAACCCTATCTTATATCCTTCTTTTGACTATGCTTCAATTGTGACTGCTAAGAACAATGAACTGTAATATAAACTGCCTGGATCGCTGTGCACTGCAATTGCATAATGTTTGATAAACCCAGCAATGAGTTTATAGGTTCTGCCTACTTTTCCTTTACACCACACCAGCCTGATTAAAAGTTTAAATAAACTGAACAGAGCAAGTGTCACTGTGCAGTGTCTGGATTGGTTTGACGCCACGGTCATGTCAGGGTGATTGATTGTCCATGCCAAGTGTAAACAAGACCTTACCAAGGTAATTAGTGTTGCCAAGGTAATTAGAGTCTTTTTCTTTTAATCAAACATTGTGTTGATCACAGCAGTGTTACCCAGTCCACCATGTTGTAATCTAAGGGTGAAAAGGATACTAAATAAGACTAAATACATCTTTGTAGATTTTAAAAACTTTTCAAAACTGTGTGTATTCATCACACCTCCTGGCAGTGCAAACTTGTTATTTTCTATTAGAAATACACCTGGTTGACTCTACATGACTTTCTCAGGATCATTACAGAGCTCCTACATATCACATTTATTTCCTGCAAACAGTTGTGGTTGTTGTGTCTGCACTAATTTGGGAAGTTAAAAAAGAACAAATGTTTTTAAGCATTTCAGTCATTTTAAACTGGGTTCATGCTCATTCCATAGACCTAGGTCCATGCAGAACTTTAACTCAATATCTGCTTCAGACCAAAACGGCTCAGAGCATCAGCCTTGGTCGATTTTTTGCATTGTTTTGGCTGCTTGTACCCTGCTTCCTGAGGTCCTTGAGACTTTTCTCACACTCTCATTGGCTGTTTTCAAAATTCAAATGATCGTGAAGATGTTGGGGTGTCAGCAACAGCTTGTAGAATAAAAATTGTGTCTGCAAACCACTCACAAAACATGAGTGCTCTTCAAGGTCATGCACAGCAATTTGTCAGCAAGCTGCCTGGAGGGAGGGAGCTGTGGGCAATTCCAAAAAATTGTCTGTGGCTGAAAGAAACAGGGCAAATCATGTGCACTCTGCCTACCCTTCTGGTCTGTACCTTGTATAGTGTATTAGGTAACATCTCTAGCCTTCACCCAGCAGAGTGGGGTTTAAACCCCTGTATTAACAAGCTCATCAAACAGGGATAGGTTTCCATGTTTGAAAACTCAAAATGAATCATTTGTTGAGCGTTATCCAAAGTTTCTAACAGACAGTTTGACAGTAGTGGACAGCTGTGCCGGTGACTGTGCATGTGTATGTATGTGTATGGCAGGTGGGAGCAGAGGAAGTGACCCCCCTAGCCAGGGCAATCAGCTGAATCCACCTGCTCAAAGCCCCATGCGCAGCAGCAGCTGTCCCCCCACCCCAGACACACACCGGCACAGAGAGGAGGCCGTCAAACGCCTGGCTGGCAAGGTGCGCACACACACAAGCATGCACACATGTGAAAACAAGAACATGACAGATAACAGACACCTTTAGAAAGATGACAGAGAAACTTTTCATATCTAGAGCTGTACAGTCCAACTCTGATGGTCTATAATTTGCTTCTTTCAGTTGAGACGAGCAACAGTCAACAGCAGTTTTCTCATATGATTGTTTACATTCACATTAATTTCCTGAATACAACATATCTACATTCTCAAATGTCTTCAAAACACAGTGTGAATGTGGCCTTACAGTCAAAGAAAATCATGTCTGATAATATATTTCAACTGGAATTTAATGTTGGCTGAAAAGCAGCACCTCCCATGCAATTTTGACACTTCACTCCTGTTCGTGTGTGTGTGTGTGTGTGTGTGTGTGTGTGTGTAACATGTTTGCTGTCTACATCTGGGCTTCATCTCTGCTGAGTGTCCTAGTCACGCCTTTTTAATCAGCCATCTGGCAGCCGCACTCAATGCAGCCTGTGTTGGTGCGTCCTGCAGCTTTAAGAGAGCTTAAGATGCTCCAGTAGTAGCGGAAAATTGTGCACTGCAGCTGGAGTGTTTCTGCAAGTGACTTATAACTTTGCTACAGTATTGAAAGACAGACTTTTTTGTCCCATCTGTCTCTGTGCTACTACATTGGTATGGTTAAATGTGTGCAGAGGAAGCAGACTGCAGATGAGTGTAAAAAGAACACATTCTATAAAATCCACACAGTCTGTATAGCACAGCCCACCTTACCCTCCTGCTGAAGATTCCAGCTGTTCCTTAGCTCAGTGTAAACCTCTTTATATTATCTCTCTCTCTCGCTCTCTGTTACTCGCTTTTTGAGAATCTGGGGGGGGGGGGAAGGCTTTTTTTAAAAACTGGTTAAAGGTGACTTGCATCATTAAATAATGTGAATTTTTCAAAACCACACTGAAAAAAATGAAAAAATATTATTTAAACGTCACTTTGATGGTCAAATGGTTGCACATGATTGCACATCTAAAGTCTTTTTTTAAAGTATTTTTACATTAATATTATAAATTTATATATTTATGTTTAAATGAAATATTTTGATGTAATAATTTCTTTAGTGATTTTGTTTTATATTTTGCTCACTGTTTTAATGGAAAAGGTATTAAAGTCATAAAATGAAATAATACTTTCACATTTTTGACAGAATCACTTTGTCGTATTTTCTTCAGTGGTATTGGCCATGTTCATCACAATGTCATGCACTTCATGTTGCCCTTGGTAACCAAGACAACTTGTAATAACAAAATGAAACAGCTGTCTTTTGTGTAAATAGTGATAGAAATTATTCTCACATATTGAATACAAAATGGTTTATATTTATGTCTGCATTTTTTGATAGGATCAAAAGCTTCAGAAAACCTTCTTAACAAAAATTATTTTCATATGCTATGGTATCATGTTTCAGATGTTAATGTCTGTCTGGGAGTTAATAATACAATTCATGTATTAAATCAATTTATAAAAGACTGATGCATGGGGTAAAGTGTTCAAGAACGACTTAATGTGAACTTCATTTAATGAAATGAAAAAACCATTGGGATAATTTTGGGATGTAGTCATGTGGACAAGGTGAACCTGTCTGCTAGGCATGGCCGGCCATCTACAGTGATTTGTAAATTTATTAATCGCTTAAAAGGTTATGCTCACTTCCAAAATAAAATTAATTGGAATTTTAGGATATAGCTTTTATTGTCTATAATTCACCACATTGTATTTTTATCCAATACCTTTATCCAATATGTATTCTGTATTTTATTAAAAATATTTTTTGTTCCAAAATAATCAAAATGCAGATTTGAGATTTCCTGATGCACTGAATCATTATAAGGTCAGAGATTGACACCCCTGTGGTCTGTCTGCCTTCCCTGCAGGTGGTAGCGTATCACTACTGCCAGGCTGATAACACCTACACGTGTCTGGTGCCGGAGTTTGTGCACAGTGTGTCTGCACTGCTGTGTCGCGCTCCCAGACTGGGTGCCTACAGGGAACTACTGCTGAAGGAGAATCAGTTACAGAGTTTGCTGAGCCTGCGTTCCTGTGTACAGGACCCTGCTGCAGCCTTTCGCCGCGGTGTGCTAGAGCCCCTCATCCTCCTCCGCAAGGGTGAGGCACCTGCCAGCAGAATAACTCAAACAAAGGATTCCTGAAATAACCAATGTACATCAGTGATTGGCGGTTGTTATATTAGATGGGATTAGGGTCCTTCCCAGCAACAGCAATGAAACAATTAAATGAGCTGCCTAGCTTTCCCCAAGGAACCTAAAACCAAAGTTAATCTTGCTGTTGTGGGCACACAATATACGTATGCAAAGTTTATCCTGTGCGTAACTTTCCAGTGTCCACTGGCTGATTCCCTTCTTTCAGTGTGAACTGGACAGTCTTGATCTTGGGGTCAAGCATCCTTTCACCACTCACAAGGATAATTGTTCCACACAGCTTTAACAAAACAGCAGAACAATCTATCTGGTTTTTTCAGGTCAGAAAAACTAGCTGAGAGAAAATTTATGACTAAATAAAAGCTAGCAAGTATAACTGAGCTAAAAAGCTACCTCCTCTGTCTGCCTGTCACATTTCGCTTTGTTTAATCAACAACAGCCATGGCACCATTCCCTGGATGCACATCCAGCAGTAAAATTATTAAAAAAGCTTATCGTCTTTGAGGCGTCGCCATATAAACGCTGGAGAATGTTTTAGTGAGTCATGGTCCCAACAGGAATGGTCTACAACACAGCTTGCAAGTGTAGAGCCCATGCTGTATTTAGTTCTGCCTCAGAGACACTGCAGGATGGGACTGTTGGACTGAGGGCTGATAATGATGCTCATACCATTCTCAGTTAGATCTGATAAGCATTTTAAGCCATGTAAAATTATATTTCTCTTTTATACATTGCTCAATGTTTAATATACATAGTCTGTTTTACAGCAGCACTGCACTTTCTCTCTATTACAATCTGACAAAATCATCACTTATACAAAATGTATAAGCATTACAGCTATGAAGCGAATTAGAATGTTTCTGCATTACAGAATGCTGATTAATAACATGCAAACAGTTTGACTGTATGTGACTTTCAGTGTAAACAGAATTTAAAGTTCATTATCCTGTGTATATATAATATTTATAGTGATGTTGAGCATCTCTGTGCCAATTTTAAAACCAGACCTTTCTGCCCCTACTACAGCAGACTATAAAAAGGCAAATCTGTGCATTGTGGCTTTTAAAAAATTGTTACAAATGAAGAATTAATCGAAAAAGGGAAGTTTCACCTCAGTGAGACCAATTTTTAGTTTATTCGCTCAAGAAGCAACTGTAAAAAGCAGAACCAAATAACCAAGGACAAACAAAGACAGCAAAACTAAGTATCTGTTGTGTTTTCTTCACAATTCTAATCTTCTCATTCTCCTTCTCTTGCCTGAGCAGAAAAGAAGATTGTAGAGGACGACTACATCATCCTGGTGGATGGTTTGAATGAAGCAGAGTTTCACAAGCCAGATTATGGAGACACCATTGCCTCCTTTATCACCAAGATCATCTCCAAGTTCCCAATCTGGCTCAAACTCGTCGTTACCATCAGGGTTAACCTTGTGGTGAGTTTACAGCCTTTGGTTGCCATGATGAAGCAAGTAACATACAGAATGTTGTAGTCATATATCTACTACTAGTTAAAGTACTGTGTCAGACAGGGCTTCATGCTGTGGTACACAGAGTCAATACTTTAGTACAGAGTAATAGTAGGTGTTATACCAGTTCATCCAGTATAACAGTTTTGATGCTCTACACCAGTAAACACGGTTAATGCAACATTCAAAAAGAACCAAACCATACTAACGTCATTTTTCCGTCTAATATCAATCTTTAGTTGTCTGAGCCAGGGATGTTTGTCATGTTTTAGTGAAAGGGGAGCACAGCAATGTCTCAGTCACCTCTCAGTGCGCTGTCTTTTGCAATCTGTGATAGTCAGTTTTGTCCATTAGTAAAACGTATGGAGAGTTTTTTAAGCCTAGCTTTTAGACTAACATGGGCACCAGCTTGCTTGCCGTGTTATTGTTTCCTCTCACAGCAACCTCAGCACCTCCTCCTTCAGTCAGCTCATTGGGTAGTGCTGAGGTCTCTGCGCCAGTTCCGACAACAAGCCGAGGACCAGC
>JBBPDC010000108.1:2658037-2674839 GCA_037974485.1 Hemigrammopetersius urotaenia | reverse complement strand
GTGTGTGCGTGCGTGTGTGTGTGTGTGTTTGTGTGTGTGTGTGTGTGTGTGTGTGTGTGCGCGCGCGTGCGCGTGTGTGTTTGTGTGTGTGTGTGTGTGTGTGTGTGTGTGTGTGTGTGTGTGTGTGTGTAATGCTTGCCTTAACCAGTTTTTGATGTATGGCAAAGGCAGGTTTGAGTTTTTGTTTCTGTGTCCCTGCAGAGCATCCTGATCTATCACTACTGCTTTTGATGATTACTGAAGTGATGTAGGAGCTTCAAGATTAATGATGTATTGATTCTCATGGCAGCAGGGATTACAGCATGAATGGTTTCTGAACCCAATTTGCTGAGGGTATTTACACAAATACCTAGATGATGCTTCTTACTTACTGAACTATTATGCCGATTTTAATGGCATAAACACAGTTTTGTACTAAGATACAGTTTCAGTGGGAATTCATGCTGTCCTGTGTTCTGAATCCAAACAACCGGTGTACTGTGTATTTTTATTTTTTAAAAAGCTATACATTTTTCCCCTTTCTTAAATGTGGTCAGTCAGCCAAGAACTAGTTTTACACTGTGGCTATCGGAAATAATAAATAATGCAATTTTATTCTCCGCCAGTTTGGAAAGTGCAGGCCTACATCATCACTAGCTTGCTTCAAAGTGTGTTGAGTGATATTAGAGATTACCTTGAGATAAAATGGACAGATGTAATAGCTAAAACAACCTGATACCCCAATTCATGTTTTTTGTCAATATTTACAGTACAGTGTCAGAAACCATATAAGCAAATCTAAATTAAATTAAATTATTATTAATTGTTACCATTAGCATCATTAGCGTTCATTACCGTAGACAGCAAAAGTGTATTGGCTGGTTGTCTACGTTTGAGATAATTTGTGCGTATTTGAACTTTGCCTGTTCCTCTGTCACTCTAAATGTGTTTGTATTTCTCTTCTGCAGGAAGTGACGAGTCTGCTGCCCTTCCCCATCATCTCCTTAGATGACATTCACGACAACAAGGCCATTGTGAGTGACTTGCACTCGTACCTGCAGCACCGTATGGAGCACAACACTGCCATCCTCAGCAACATTGCAATCAATGGCAAGGCTGAGCCAGCTGCCGTCTCCAAGCTCAGCTCACACCTGGTGGCTCGCAGCCAGGGCTCCTACCTGTACCTGAAGCTGACTTTGGATTTGCTGGAGAAGGGCCATCTGGTGATCAAAAGCTCCAGCTATAAGGTCATACCTGTGTCTCTTTGTGAGCTCTACCAGCTGCAGTGCAACATGAGGTTTCCCTCAGCAGCAGCATTTGAGCGCATGCTGCCCGTGCTGAACGTGGCACTTGCCTCGCTGCACCCGCTCACGGATGAGCAGCTGTTCCGGGCGCTCAACGCCGGCAGTCTGAGGGGTACACTTGAGTGGAATGACTTCCAGCAGCGCATGGAGGCGCTCTCCGGCTTCCTGGTTGCACGCCGGGACCGGACACGCATGTTCTGCCACCCTTCCTTCAGGGAGTGGTTGGTGTGGAGAGCCGATGGAGAGAGCACAGACTTCCTGTGCGACCCCAGGTGAGTCATGATGTCACTTCTTCTAGGAATGGAGGGGTTGGCTGGAGATCAACTAGCGCTTCTTCCGTTTGGCTGCATAATGGTACAAAAAGTGTTAAAAGAATCTCTTTTAAATTACAAACTGGACATGAGTTCAGCTTTAAACAGAAATGAAAGTGAGGTGCTGGTAGTAGATGAGGTTCTGAATGGCACCCAATTTTATAGAATAATCCAAAAGCATTAAATTCTTATACCCAGCCCTAACAATGAATAATAGTCCTTCTGTGGTCCAAAATACATGAACAAAAAAAGAACATTTCACCAAACTTAACATATCAAAGAGAAATAGTCAAAACATATTACTCACTCCTCTGCACAGTGGTAGGCTCTTAGCTAGAAGCTTACATGCTTGAAATGTACATATATCAACCTTTATATGCACCTATTCACAACGACTTTATAGCTGTTTCAGCCCAGACTGCTTTTTTGTACAGAGAAGCCAGTAACTAGTAACACAGTAACTAGCAACAGCTGTTTATTTGTAAGGGTGAAAGAGAGGTTGGAAAATGGCCATGTAAAAATCTATTATTGTTGTTTTAGTATGTAAGCACAAAAGTAAAAAAAGAAAAAACTAGAAATGAGCCCTGGTCATTTAGTTTTGTCATACTGGACTAGTATTCCCCAGTAGTATAAAATCTCCTCCCAGTTCATGCAGCTCTGAGACATTTGGAGGCTAATAGCTGACAGCAGCAAATATCCGGACTGTTTAAGGTCAGCATTATTATGCATACTGCGAGGCACTCCAGCCTGCTCATCATGTTCAAACTGGAGTGTTACGCGTGCATAAGAGATACCCATTGTTTATGTGTCCCTGTTCTTGCATACGTGTGTGTGTGTGGGTGCAAAATTACTCGCCTGAACCCCTCCCATTCATTTTGCCAGCTCTTCAGCGAGTTGCCCACCCTCACATATATTACTCACCACTCTCATTTAGTTGAAGGCCGGCCCATGTTCTGCCTGGCAGCAAGTGGGCCCTAATGGAGTTACAGTATTCCGCCTGTCTCCCCATGCACCAGAGGAGGCAGAACGAGTTCAGCATGGTCTACTTAACGTAGGTCAGGTATAGAGGCAGTTTCATGACGGGGCCGATGCGTTGGTGGAGAAAAATGCTACCCATCCATAGCCTTTTAGAGAAAAGGAGATTCCGTTTAATCACAGCATGTACGAGATGTGCTGTCTAGAAGCGAGGGAAGAAGAACGAGTGAATGACGTTCGTTTATACGTCCTCTGCCATGGAGCTGTCTAGACAGTATTAATCAGTATGTAATGTAAAAAGAGAAGAGAAGACAAAAGTCGAGGACATAAAAAAGAGAAGACAAGCTCTTTTCATCATTTCTTCTCTCCTCTGCTCTTCTCCCCTCTTCTTTTATCTCCATCTCTCTTCTCCTCTCTTTTCTTCTAGCCTCTTTGGTTTTCATCCTTTCTTTCCCCTCTTCTTTTATCATCCTTTCTGTCCTCTCCTCTTTTTTATCTCCTTGACTTTTGTCTTCTCTTTTCTCTTTTCTATTTTGACTCCTTTCTTGTCCAATTCTCCACTTAAATTTAGGAATAAAATATTCCTAATAAATAAAGCAATGGCTCTTGTTTACGCTCATGGATTGACAGTCTCACTCCCAACCTTTAGCCCATGCCAGTAACACAAATCTAGCATAATGAAGAATGTGGACACTTTATCACATCTCAACACATTCTTTATTTTGTCATGCTCATACCCAGACTGCTCAATAAAGCAGTGCTGAATGTCACTGAGTGAGGACAGTGGGTGGGCTCTACCCGCTGGTATCACCCAGCTGGGGATTTGTCGGCCTTCAATTCGGATGGCAAATGGCACTGCTTTCACTATGAGACTCTTTTTAGACAGTGTTTGCACCCACTTGCCCCTTGGGAGCCTGAAACATTCTTCATGTTAAAAGAGCAAAACAGTTTCATGTGGAGGTCTTGAAGTCACAAAAGAAAAGAAATTAAATTAGAAAATCAAAAGGTTAATATGTATAACATACACGGAATTTGTGTTGTCAGTGTGAATATGTAACCTACTAAACAGAACAGACATGTATATGAAACTGTTAACACATGTTATAGAAAAATAGGATGTTTTAACTAAAAGAAAACCAAATAAAATAAAATCCAACATGAGAGTTCACTGCATATTAAAAGAATTAGGATCAAAAAGAGCTGGAACATGTCAATACATACATACATGCAGGGTCTGAGAAGATTATAATTCAGTGCTATATCAGCGTGAGATAAGCATGTGTATGCTGATACAATGACCCATCATGTCACTGACTTGATGATGATGATGATGACAGTGATTTGCAGTATGTGATGAGTTTGTGTTATATGTTATCTACAGGAGCGGACATGCCCTGATGGCCTTCATGCTTTCTCGGCAAGAAGGAAAATTGAACCGGCAGCAAACGATGGAGCTGGGTCACCACATCCTCAAAGCTCACATATTCAAGGTAGAACACACACGCACAGACAGACAAGTCAGCCTTTCCCATACACATCCTAATTGGCTTAAATCTTGCATTTCTGTCTCCATTTAGCACCTAATGTAGGTAATTAGGGATGGCACTTGAGTTTCACACATACTCTCTCTCCCTCTCCCTTCCTCTCAGGGACAGAGTAAGAGGACAGGCGTGTCCTCCAGTGTTCTTCAGGCCCTTTGGATCAGTAACAGTACAGACAGCCTGTCTGCTGCTCTCTCCTCCCTCAGAAACCTCTATACACCTAACGTCAAGGTGGGTTAATACACACACACACACACACACACACACACACACACACACACACACACACATTTACATTTGTAACCTTCAGTCAGGCTATGTCCACAATACAAACTTTACTGCCCTGTTCCATTTTTTCCCCTTGCTTTAGTAGTTCACATTCTATAGTTACATGCAAAAGTTCAGGTGCTCTGGTTAATGTACATGTTTTGTGGATTTTCTAGCTAAAATGTTTTAGCTAAAAAGCTTCTAACCAAAAAGAAAAGGCACAGTACAGTTTATTTACAGTTTAATTATTTGCTGAATTTAATATTTTGTGGGGGAAAAAATAAACATAAAATGTGGACTGTGTGAAAGTCATGAATTTTATATATTTTTCAAGATGTTAGACTAAATAGAAGCTGTTAACTAAATTAGCAGAAAATATTCTCTTCTAAATTTGATTCCTGTAAAGGATTAGAATAGACTGACTTTATTAATCCCACAATGGGGAAATTCCTTAAAGGTGTTCTTATTCTTACTTGGAAAAATGTCTGATTTGACTGGAGGTGTCTGCATACACCTTTGGCAAATGAATCATATCCATGCTCACAGCTAGCAATGAATCTGACATAAATTCTGATCTGACCGTCAAGGTCATATATCTGATAAATATATCTATTCGGGGACCTACATTTTTGTAACAGGTCAAATGTAAATCTGAGTGTCCACACTGCAGTGACTTTTGTACGGTCAAAATATAGTTTTTGCATATTTGGATATTATGTTTGTGATACTATTATCTTGGCATTAGGCTAACTTAGTTTTGAATCACTGAACATATAATATCAACAGTATCAATGAGGTAAATGCAGGCTCGTTTTCTACCTTAAAACCACACACCACAGCAGTAAAGCAAAAGTGAAACAGTACTGAAGCATGGTTCTAGCTCAGCGTAAAGCTTAGCTGTGATCTCAAATGCCTGGTTATGGTGGCGAAGTGCACACTGTGGTCGGTGTGCAACCATTCCTGAGGTGAATATTTATTTCTGCAGAATCTGTGTCGGATTTGGATCAGATTTGGATTTGAACTGCCTGTCCCAACAAAGCCAAAGTAGCTGGGATCTCATTTGAAATTATGTGTGCTTTCAGATCTGTGTCACATGTAGGCAAAAAAAAAAAAACATTAATCAAAGGCCTTTTCAGGGTCAGTGTGACCTGTCTCCCTGTCATACCCTTTGAAGAAGCACCCAACCAATTACCGCCTCTGACACATTCAAAGCTCACTCAGAGAGTCATAACTCAGTGAATGTCAGAGTCACTCAAAGTGAAGAGGATTTGATAAGTCACACAGAACATAGTAATTAACACTGAAGCATACGAAATAAGTGGCTTACATAATTATGTTTGTTAATTAATTCTATTATATGTTAATTACTGTGGTCTGGACTTCTTTGCCTGTTATTTCCTTATTTTAATGAAACAATTGTGTGTGTGTGTGTGTGTGTGTGTGCGCGCGCACAAGCAAACACCAACGTCCTTGACAGCCGTGTGGTTGAAGAAGGGCTCATTAATTCATGTGGTGTTTGGGTAAATAAATGAGATTCTGTTTCCTCTGCTTTTAACGCGTCCTGCTTCATCCAGTCCCTAATCAAGCCTCCATTACCAGGCAAGCTCTCCGGCCTGATCAAAAGAGGCTGTCTGCTTTCATTTGGCCATGATCGCTAAGTGTGATTCCATCCGTTCTACCGTTAAATGAATTTGGAATAAGCTATTTGTATGCTCAAAAGGATCTTATGATATTTCCTTTTTTTTACTGATTGGATCTACAGCTCAAGAGCTTTTTCATTACAGAAGGACTCACTCTCACTCTTTCTCACACACACTTGCTCACACCTCTTCAGGCATATAAACACTGGAGTTTTGTTTGAAGAGAATTTCTCTTTTCTGCTCTTCTGTGTGATACACTGGGGCTAGTTAATTGGAGGAGTTGTTTTTGACTAGTTTCTGGAACTTAGTTTTAGATTTAGTGTTAAGGTTAGTGACGTCTAGGTCAGTTAATGAAATCCAGATAAAAAAATTTCCCCACTGAAGTACTTTTTGAAACTACAGCAAAGCACAAGAGATATGTTTAACTAAGAAATGCTTAAGTCAATAAATGTTATCGTACAGAATAAATATACAAAACATTTAGCTCAATGTGTGGAGTAGATAAACCATATCATAGTACATATCTCTATATGCTAGAGCTTCACAAGGATTCAGTTCCAGCTAATGCATACTTTACTGACATAATTCAGAAGATAAACACTCAAATCTTGAGAAAAGTCATCACAGGAGTTTGCGTGTCAGAAGCTTTAATCTGTTCTGTAGGCTGGAGCATTCCACCTGCTCCATCATACTAGGTACTGAATATGGGATCATGGATCATTTACTATTAACATTTGTGAAGGATCGACAACAACAACAGAAAAATATAAATTACATATAATTACATATTAATTATGTGTTCATTACAAACAAGACACATTTGCCGACCCAATACATCACTACTGTAATCACAATCTTTTTGTAGGAACTAGCTAATTATTATTTTTTCAGATTAAAAAGGGAAACCTTTACTGTCCTGGGGCAAAATGGCACCGCACAACCCTGGTAACTAACAGTGGATATTCAACTGAAGATCCAAAGCCTTTATAACCTAACCTCAACCTCTGTCTGTACTCATAGGTGTCTCGGCTACTGGTCCTGGGCGGGGCGAGTGTTTGTTACCGCACAGAGGTGCTCAACAGCGCCCCCGTTCTGTGTGTACAGTCTCACCTAGGCCACCTGGAGATGGTGGGCCTGTTGCTAGAGTTTGGGGCACCTGTGGATGGGCTATCTGAGAACGGCATGACACCCCTGTGTTTTGCTGCTTCAGCTGGACATTTAGGGGTGGTCACCCTGCTCTGCAGGAAAAGTGCCAAGGTCAGTCAGATTATCTGACCTACCCATTATTCATGTTTCTCCTCTGCATAACCTTTATTTTATCAACCATGTAAGTGTTTATCAATTAGCTTCCCAAAGTAACCTCTGCTGTGCCCTAAAAGTATCTGATTCCAATTTGGTATCCGTTATTCTATGCATTTACTTTGATACACAGTAACTGCAACACTTTGTATATCATGAATATAAATAACTGCACATATCCTGACTAAATGCGTCCCCATTTCATTATGACTAATTTGTGTGTGTGTGTGTGTGTATCAGGTGGATCATGTGGATAAGAGTGGTCAGTGTGCAGTGGTTCATGCTGCTCTGAGAGGGCATGTTGAAATACTTCAATATCTGCTTGAACTGGACTGGGTCTCTGACAGCAGCCTCAGGAGCAGAGTACTTCATCAAGCTTTCATCGCTGCCTCCAGTATGGGTCATATACAGGTAAAACAGACACACAACATTGCATCTATATGGAACACACAAACACTTACATTTGATTATTCCTAATAGCCACGCCTCACTATACAAAATGGGAGACAAAGCCAAATAGCCAACTTGTCCCCAGCTGATTTATAACCATTAGGTAACAACACATAACAACAATGTTGTGAATGCTCATACTAAATTCGCTAGTTATATGTACCATCAGAGGAAGACAAGCACAGTTTCTGCATCACTGTTCAGTTGATCTGAACTGACTTTTCACTTTGGATATATGCATAACATGATCTCGCAGCAGCTGCAAAAAGAAAAAGAAAAGTTACGTTTCCGTCTTGCAGGATGGGTAAATGAATAATAGTTTGCTTTTTAAGTTTAGTATGTATTCCCCATTAGACAGTAACGGCAGATACACATAACACTAAATCGAGTTACTAAATTAGCCGTTTGTCATTTTTTTCCTCTGGTTTAATCATAATGCAGTCTTTCACACTGTTAAATCCATATGCTACATCTCATATATTTTTGCCATTTCACTCTCCATACTTTTGGATATTAGCTTTGTGATCAGTTTGTCAGGTCAGTTTGATATAGTGTTAGATGTAGTCTTTTCACTCAAGTACATATTTGTTTTTGTTATATATTATGATCATTTAATAATAAGTATTAAATGACTAAAATATAAAAATACATTTTTGTAACATTTTAATTTTTAATACCTCCTCTCTGCCTCCATACATCTCCCACGAGAAACAGGCGGCAAGTAAGAGATGTGTTTGGGCCAGCCAATTATCAGCACATCAGTATAAACCAATCATAAACATGCAGTACATGGTTTACATGGTTGTGCATATCTTGCACACTGAGTGCATACACATGGTTTAATTAAAGAGTTTAGCCCTATAGTAGGTGATTTGTTCGCCCACTCATCTGTCTCTTACGTTCTTCTTATTTTCATTATTATTCGTCAACTAATATATCTTTATGATTTATTTCAAAGGTGCATTTCCATTTTATTACCATCTCAGTTTTGTTGTGAAAAAAAGCTAATTGGCAAACATTCTTTCACAGTTTTTGTTAATGAAATGAACAGTGAGGGGCAGATTTTAGTGAGGGTTTTATGCTGCGGCTAAGGGATGGCCTGAGCAATGACACATTCCTGTCAGTGTGCTTTGAGGACAAAATCATTCAGAGCTTTGTAAAATTACATAGTCTTTAATCAAGTTTCTCATAAATAAGAATAAATTGGCCTTACTCAAGTGCTGCTCTTGCCAACTTCTCATTTCCCCTATATTAATCTGCTGGCCCTGCGTGCACTACATCACAAACTGGAAACTTGTATCTGATCTATCCAGTTCTAAGTTTTCTTCATATACTGGAATATTGCATTCCTAAGAGAAAGATTAAAGGCGAACCTGATGCTGCTGCCTTGGTGCTGCAACATCTGGTAACTCTCATCTGGCCTCAACCAAACCTGTGGTTTTGAATCACATTAACAAATTGTAAGTATTACTTGGAAAACAACTAACTAAACAGTTTAAAGTTAAATTCAGTTTCAATTAATATAAGTATTCAAATACATAATGGGTTATTTTTGTTCTGGTTCGTGGGCCTTGGTGGACCTTCAAGTAAATTCAGCACTTCAAGTCACTTTAAAAAAATAGGAGGGTACAATGATGATGAGAAAAAATAAAGGCAGTAGATTCAGGCTAAATCATTATAGGTAGGACTACGAGACACTTCAGTGTGAAACATGACCACTTCTATAAATCATTTCTGAAAGCAACTGAATCCAAGCTCTTTCAAGCTCTTTCCCTCACCACTGCGTTTTAAAAATGTATATCAAGATTGATTTCACTGCTCAGTCTGAACTGTACATTCTCAGGTGGTGAAGAACTTGCTGGCTCTGAATAAAGATGAGGATGAACTCATCGTGCAGATTGATGGCCATGACACTCTGTGGGGAGAGACTGGTGCGTTTCTCACTGATACTAATAAATATTGTTAATTTTACAAGGGCAGTCTATGAACTTTGTGAAACTAGTCATAACCCAGGGAGATATAACCAGCTACTTTCTTAGACTTAAGTTTAGGCTTGTAGGTCATCTTCTGAATAATATCTTTTAGCTCTCACTGCTGCTGCTGGCCGAGGCAAGCAGGAGGCGTGTATGTTCCTGCTGGAGCAGGGCTCCGCGATTACGCAGCCTAATCGCAGGGGTGTGACCCCCATTTTCAGTGCTATCAGACAAGGCCACACACAGGTGGGATTCTCTCTCACACACACAAGAACAAACATTGACAAAAAATATTGTACCATCTCATTCTGCCTGAAGGCTTTGTTTGTCTTAATGTTGAAACCCTTTGTTAATTAAAAAGCTCATTTTTTAATGCCCAACTCTCTATTTCTCTCACTCTATCGCAGGTAGCAGAGCTTTTGCTGCAGCATGGTGCTGAGGTGAATACATGTGACAAACATAGCCGCTCTCTATTGATGGTGGCAGCCAGCGAGGGTCACCTAACCACTGTGGACTTTCTCCTCTCACAGGGTGAGTCACCTGACAACAGGGCAGCCTCCTCTGACCTTGCAGCCAACACAAGGTCTAAATCGTTATTTCACCTTTTCAAATTCTTATTACTTCCATAGTTCATATGTACATTCTCTGAGTGTGTGTATGTGTGTGTGCTGCAGGTGCAAGTCTGACAGCTGTGGATAAGGAGGGCTTGACTCCATTGAGCTGGGCATGTCTGAAGGGCCAGAAGAATGTGGTGGAGTTCTTGGTAGAAAGAGGAGCACAGATTGATCATACAGACAAGAACGGACGCACCCCTCTGGACCTGGCTGCTTTTTATGGAGACGCTGACATAGTGCGTAGATTAAAGCGTCTGCTGTATCAAAATATATGTCAACATGGGTCTGGAGATGGACAAAAAAAACTGTACATTTGGTGCATGACGGGGGTGTATGAAGCATGACAAATTATTAGTTGGAGTGGGGGGTGGGGGTTAAACAATAGGACAAGCGGAACAGAACTCAAGCATGCACTCATTTCAACCTTTCAGAGAGCCCTTTCATTTTTGCTGTTGAGGTGCTTTTGTGGACCTCAAATGTCACACTGGGGGTCAACAATTTAATGTCATTTAAATATAATTTAATAATTATATTAATAGAATTTATATAATGTAATGTAATTGAATATAATTTCATAATATCATTTAATGCTAGAGTGGAACATTGAATTCTCCTGAATTCTCTATTAGCAGGCTCAGATGACAAAATTTGGATGTTTAAATCTGGTTGCTTGAGCTTCGCTCACTTCAACTAAAATGTCTTCCAAAGCTTTATGTCAGAATGTACTTATTTGGTGACGACCAATACCAAAGACTGATCATGGAAGACACCTATGGTTGGTGTATGCGAGAAACACATGAACACCATCATTCAAAACTACAATTTTTAAAGCAGGAGGAATAGGAATAAAATTAAAGACATGCGTTGTATATTGGCTGAATTACACATTACTCAGCATATAGCAAGCATATATCAATTTGAATAACTGAAGAAGACACATATATGAAGTAAGTGTATGTGGTTCAGATCTTCTCGGGTTTCAGTCCAAAAACAAGTCGCACGGAACACACAGGTGTAAAGAGGGTCTGTGTGTGTGGGTGGGTGGCAGCATAATACAGTATAAAAAGGAATATTATATAATGGGGCCAGGTGTAGGGCTGTAGAAAAACATCTTAAATTGTTAGTCAGTCCACTTTGACTCAAAAACAGCATTTATTCTGCAACAAGTATGTAGCATGCTGAATGCAGTGATGCCCATGTTACTTTAACAGTACATTACACTGTTTATGTACATATGTATTTTTATTTAGATGATACTTCATAAAGAAGTTTGTACTTTTTTGTTTGGAATAACTGTGCTGCTATTACAGATGTTGCAAGAGCTCAAATTCTATGCCAAAAAATGATTCCCATTTAATTAAGGATCATGCAGCCCTAGGTATGTGTAGAAATCAGCAGATATGATTTACATTGTACAGTTTTGCAGCATATTTGTTCATCAGGCGGTGCACTCAAATGACAGACTATCTGAAATTAAGCATATGAATAGCAATGCGTGTGTGTGTGTTCGGTATTGTTTACCCTGTCCTTTTAATTCACACGTCCCAGGTTCATTGTCTGATAGACTGCAGTGCTGTAATCAGGCTTGGGCTGCAGTGTGTACATGTCTGATACAGACTCTGAGCACTTATCTCCTCTGCTGCAGGTGCATTATTTGGTGGAGCGCGGTGCCGTGGTTGAGCACATGGATTACAGCGGCATGCGGCCCCTGGACCGTGCCATCGGCAGCCGCAACACCTCTGTGGTGGTCACTCTGCTGAAGAAAGGGGCCAGGCTGGGTGAGTAGCTCTGTAAGAACAGCATGGCACACATTTGCGCACCTCTCCCCTGGGCCTTTCCCCTTGCACCGTCCTGCCAAATCTAGAACACCCGCAGCAGCTTCTCTGGAGGGGCACGGCCATTCTAAATCCAGAACTTGGTCAACTCTTTCCACTTTTTCCCCTCCCTTTCTCTTCGAGTGTGAAAGCGCAGCACTATGTTCCTCTGCTAAGTCCTAAATGCAACAAAAACCAGGCCATATTTTTTGCTTAAGCCTGAGCATGCTGTGCCGAGCCACTAGAACCCCTATAAGTGGGACACCGGTGATGTATGTGACTGTCATTAAACAGTGCATTCCACCAGGCTCAGAGTTATATAGCAAAATTCACTCCGTTCACAAACTAAAGTCACAGAGTGCAAACTGCTGAAGAAAGCCTGTCAATCTGCTGTTAGCCAGTCAGACGAATCAGATACCCACCCTTCACCTAGACCTGTAGACTGGCCTAACTAGATTAATTGAGGGTCATTACATTACTCTGAATAGCTGCAGATCTTGCCCCCACATAATTAAAGCACATTTTTTTATTAATTCATTGTAAAAATGTAAATGACATGCAGTTTGGTTGTGGGACTCAACTTACAAGCATTTTTTGAGAAAAATCTCATTGTATCAAAATGCATACAACACAGAGTCACATACTAGACAAATAGTTTTGAGGCTTGTATGTCTGTTTTTAATAAAGTATATGAAACGTTCCTCCTCTTTCCTTGATCATAAACACATTTGAACCTCCCCAGAATGAACAGAAGTGATGGTAGGGTAGTGCTTATATCTTGGCTCTGCACCTGAAGGTCATGAGTTCAGAACTAAAAAAGCTGCTACCAGCTTTATGACCAACGCACAGCCCGAGCTTGTTACTAGGGCATGTCTTTGCAAATGAATTCTGTGAGTCACTCTGAATAAAAGCTAAATTATTAATAAACAAGCCAATCAACATGAATTTGGATCACACGTTTCTGTTGGTTGTCTTTGTAGTGTTCCATGCTTGTTGTGCTGAATTGGTTGCTGTCAGTTTTTTTTAAACGCCATTGTGGAGCAACAGATTGATTTGTCACACCTCTTTAGTGTGTCCAGGCCTCGCTCACGGCAATGACTTATCCTGGTTAAAGTCATTTAAAAGTCTTTTCGGTGTGAGGGTGTGCTAAGCGTTGGCTGGACAGAAAAAGAACAGTATGTCCTAGCTGCTTTTTCCAAGGCTTTTCATGTTGGCTGAAATGAAGACCATCGTCCACCGACCGCCGAACCACTGAAAAACAACCACGCTGCCCCATGTTCTAAATTAGCATTAGCCGAGTGTTCCAGTTAGCCAGTGAATAGGAGGAAAAGTAGAGGTTGGGCAGCTTTTTTTCCCTAATACTGCAAGCTTCATACCTTAAACCCAACTTTTTCCCTCTTTCCTCCTCTGTTCAAATAATATTACAAGGCAGCTTAAAAGTCCTACTTTCCATTTTTAGATTACAGGCTTTCTTCCAAACCAGTGCAACATGTGCCGTTCAAAAAAGGCTGCCAAAAAAGTGTTTTTTTTTTTTGTTTTTTTTTCTGAAAGATGCGTTCAGTTCTCTCTTTTGGCTTTAGTGACTTTGCAGTCGGCCCTTTTTCATCTTAGTGTTTTCTGATATCACAAGTGTAATCAGCTGTAAGAGGCTTGTACATGTTCTGCTCAGTTGAGAATTAGATGGGAAAAATAAGCCATGTGTAGCTTGCGTGGCTCAAATCTCTTCCTGTGTACTCTGTGTGTTTCTTCACTCCTCTCTCACCACCTTTCTCTCTCTGTCTCTTTCTCTTTCTTGCCTTCATTTTATTGCTGCTAAAGGCTACAGAACGTCCCCCTATGATCGATCAGGTACAAGCTTTAGGTAACTCTCTTGAGCCAGTCTTGTTTGTGGTCTGGGAGGAAGAGGAGGAGGTGAGTGAGAGGCTAACAGCTTTGTTATGCTTTGGTCCCCCCAGGTAACGCTGCCTGGGCCATGGCCACATCCAAACCAGACATTCTCATTATTCTGCTGCAGAAGCTGATGGAGGAGGGCAACTTGTTGTACAAGGTCAGCTACATTTGAAAGTCTGCCTGTTATGTTAGGAAGGGGCCATTTGATTGACAAGCAAACTAATCAAACCCATAGAATGTGACGTGTTTTGACTGGCAACTGTCAAAAAAACCAGCAACAATAGCTCACTTAAAGACACCCACTGTTGATGTGTCGGGCAGTCAAGTGTGCAACTACTTGGTAATTGTAACTAGCTAGCAGTGGGTTGATAAAAGTTTTGTTTTTCACGTGCCTAATTAAAAAACGTGTACATACAGAAGAGTAAACAGCCAGTCAGAATGTAACTGCCAAAATCTCAACTGTTCTGGCCATCTTGGCATACAGCATACAACACAACGTCTGTGCAGCTCTGTGGACACGAAAGGTCAGCCAAGGCTGAGAGAAGTTCTGTGTGAGTTCGGTGCAAAGATGGTAATGCATGGTTGATGTTAAGAGGCTCTGATGAATCATTCGCTAAAAGCACTGTTCTCTGTCTTTTGCACTCTCTCTTCTCAGAAGGGGAAGATGAAAGAAGCAGCTCAGAGGTACCAGTATGCATTGAGGAAGTTTCCAAGGGAGGGCTTTGGTGAGGACCTGAAGGCTTTTCGGGACCTGCGAGTGTCTCTTTATCTCAACCTGTCACGCTGCCGCCGCAAAACTAATGTAAGCCCCTCACACCAGTGCAGATATTTACACACCCGATCATATACACCAGATTACAAGCCACAGTACTTAAAGACATTTTCACATTATATGATATATAATGTGGTTGGCTGGTTTCTTAAGTTTAAACAGAGAAAATGCTAAGCATTTAAATTAAACAAGACCAGTTATGTTCTTGCAATCTTATTCCTTGCAGTTTCTGTGAATTTGGACTAAATAAAACCCCCATATCTACTGTTCTGACTTTTACTAAATCAGTGCACATTGAAAGGACAATTGTTATATGAATATTTTAATGAACAAAAATGTTCATTAGCAGTGATTATTCCAATAGTCAGGAATAATTTTAGCAGTGTTAAAATCTTAATCCCCCTCATCTGATTTACAACTGGACATTGATGACACAAGAACGCTTGAACAGGAGAGAGTGAGGCGAAGAAGTTGATTAAGCCCCACTTCAGGAAGGCAAGAAACATCACTTTTTTTTTAATGCAATGGCAGAGGTCGAACATAGGAATGTACTCACATTCTTATGGCTTAAATAGCTATGGCGTGATGGTTAATAGCTATGACTTAACCATCACGCCATACAATATGCAGTAAAGTATTTACATTTTTGCTATATTTGTAAAACAGGCTTTTAAAATAATTTAATTAAAACTTAAACAATTTTAAAAGCCTGTTTAAGTACTAATGTAATAAGTACTAATGATGGCCCACTCTCTTAATCCTGCTCCTGGGATCCCAGAGTCATGCCACAGTTTCAGGTATTTGCTGCCTCAACATACATGATCCAGCTGATTATCAAGCCCTTCATGAGCAGGATCAGGTGCGTTTAGGCAGCTAAAATTATGTGGTGCAGTAGACAAATAACCCAAACCTACTCTGAAGAAGAACTCTGCGTGTATCATACTGAACTACAGCTCTGTACTAAATGAACATTTGTGATATTGAACTTCATAATGTTGCGCAACATACAGTATGTGAATCATTATACACAATGTGTGTAGTCATACATAATATATCAACTACAAGTTATGATGTTATGTGTTAATTATTTTACTTCGGTCCACTATTAAAAAGACATTTGCCTCAAGCTGCTAATGTGACTGTTTATTGTATGAGAGAGAAAAACAGAGAGAAGAGAGAAAGATGTGTGTATGTTTGCTTAATTACATTGGCTCCTTCCAGTACCCACTGGCAAGGATGCAGAGAGAGTTATAATGGTCGTTTTAATACGATATACCGTCATTAAACATTTAAACTGCATCATTATCTCCGGCAGTTATGGTTCCTCACTGTAATTCTGACCTCCTACTCAAGGACAGAATCCCAATAAGCTTCTGCTGATCACGGATTCACACAAAGAGCGCGTGTTCAGCACAGCGCAGACAGACAGGAGAGGATAGTGCATAGAGACACTAGCTGTAAATCCATGGATTATAATTACATTCTAACATTTCTGTAGGTTTTGTTTTTTAGCATCTTGAATTTTGATTTTCAGCGGAGAGGGATAAACAGAGGCAAGATATGCAGAAAAATTGTAGTTTTGAAATATGTGAACATTTAAGAATAGAGCAAGAAATGTAATTGTTTTGCAAGTTTGGTAATTAAAAAACCTCTCCAGATCTAGAGACACCACCCTTTTGTCTCTTCTCTTGCATGCTGCCTTCCTCTCACTCACACTGTGTACACTCATCCCTCATGCTGTCACTCTCTCTCTCATCTTTCTCTCTGCAGGACTTTGGCATGGCTGAAGAGTTTGCCACTAAAGCTCTGGAACTCAAGCCAAAGTCATATGAGGCATTTTATGCTCGAGCTCGCGCTAAAAGAAGCAGCAGGTAGGAACCTTCACCAATATTTAACATGCAATATACACTCAACAAAAATATAAACGCAACACCTTTGTTTCTGCTCCGATTTTTCATGAGATGGACTTAAAG
>JBBPDC010000108.1:2614992-2641407 GCA_037974485.1 Hemigrammopetersius urotaenia | reverse complement strand
CCCCCCACCACCCCCACCCCCGGTTTTTCTCTAGCACGTACAGTTTTTGAAGAAACAGTGACAGTAGCTGACTGCCACAGTGTGTGCCTATCTGACTTTGCACTGAAAATTTTGAAACAATTACTTGATTGGTGTGTGTGGTTTAATAAAAAACACATGCAGATCTATTGAATATCTTCTATTACTCACAACTTGAAAAGTTAATGTGACTGAAAAAACTGAAAGCTGATCTAAAATCAGCATGAAAACCTGGTTTAGAAATGTGTGGTTTCGAATGATTACATTTTTTTTTGTTGACCTGTGTTATTAATGATTCCACATTGGATGCTACTGTATCACTATCCAATCAATTCATCAGTTAATTTTTATGGAATTTGAACAGGTTGCACACTCTTCTGGAAATTTCAATGATGATTTTACCTGCGCAGAGTTCTTGACGGGAAGTCCCACAAAGCCAGGGTACCGTCTGATGCACCTGACACTAACCAAGTGGAATTGGGTGAGAAGGCACACACCCTGACTGGGCTCCTGCCTGGATGCTCCAAAACAGCCTCAATCTCCCCATTGTCCATCGCCCACACCACTGTGGTGGCGTCAGTGGAGCAGGACGCAAGGTACTGCCCGCAGGGGCTAAAGCAGCAGCAGTGGACTCCATAACCGTGGCCGGACAGCGGTGAGAAGGGCAACTCAGTGAAGTCACGTGTACAGTAGACCCGGATGGTCTTGTCTGCTGAGCAGGTGGCCAGCAGCAAGGACGAAAACGCACACCAGTTCACATCATCGCTATGGCTTTGCAAGGTGCAGATGAGAGACACCATTTTAGTGCAGCCTGGTCCCTGTGAATACAAACAGCTACAGTCAACCAAGCGATGGGGTTAGGCAGTAGGTCATAATATACATTATTAGTAAACATTACAGCAGCAGCTGGTGGTTAGGGTGTGCTGTAGTGTGTTCACAGATTCACAGACTTTATTTTAAAAGCCTCAGTTACAGATAGGGAGGGTACTAGTTTTCATTAAAATATTACATTGTTTTTTGAGAGGATACTCCAATACTCAGTCATATAATTTGTGTTTTAACCCTTAGTGCTAATTAAAAATTCAACTATATTTTAGAGAACAGCCTTTACTCATATATAGCAGAAGCTGTCAAATTCAAGTTCAGGTATTAGTCTAAGCTGCTAGAACTGAAAAACAGACAGCCCTGAATTAGAAAAGTACTCTTTTAACGTACTAAATCAGTTTTTCTCCAAAACGTCCCTGAGCCATGTACGTTCTGGTTGACTTTTATTAGAGGACTTGTGTCTGGCTCCTGTGTTTTCCAGAGGTAAAAAGCCATTTGTGTGGACGGATCGTGTCATTCCCCATCGTAAATACAGATTCATAAGAGGATAAAAAATAAATCAGATGATAGATGGGACTGTGAATAACTTAAACTCGTCAGTATAGAGACAAACCGTTTCTTCACTTTCGGACTCAAACTTCCGCACTAAGCGTGTTTGCAAAAACACGGTGACATGTTTGATCCTTCCTGGTGCTTAAAAATATTAACGTAATCCCGAAAAAAAGATTTGTTACACAGCAGCAGTGTGAATGTAACACTTTTATCGTGCTCGTCCTCTCAGACAGGACAGTTAGCTTGAGCCTCTGCTGCTAACGGAACTAGCCGACGCACCGAGAAAAGGCCAATTTACAAATTTCACAGATAAATAAAATTAGTTTATTTTCTAAACGGAAATAAACCGACGTGACGTATGAGTTCTATATTCTACAGAGTTTTAGAAAAGGTCACGATTCTCACCCCAGCCCTCTCTCACGCTCTTTCCTGCTTCCTCACCAGCATGACGTCTCGCGGAGGTCACGTGCTGTTTGTTTACATGGACTTTAAAGAGTGTAAGCGTGTATTTTAGTAGGAATACAGTATAATACACACATATACATATACTATATAATATACATAATATATATTATACCAAACATTTCTCCAAACAAGTAAATGTTTTGAATCATGTGTGGTCAATAATGTATAAAACAATACTGCACTACAAAACCAAAGTGCAGTCAAAACTGGTCAAAAGTAACTTTAGACTACAAATGGGGTTCACTTCATCTCCTTTGTCTTGTGAGAAAATGATTTAAAGTTGTGCCGTTTCAGAGAAATTATGGTGTCAAAATGATGGCAACTACAAAATCCATAATACTACTAAAACTTTAACACAAGTTTTCTCAGTTCCCGCTTTGACGTAGTTACTGCATTTTGGCTTTGTAGGGCAGAATAGTGATTCTAAAATATTTTTAAAAATGTGCTAGGACACTCCTAGTTGCTACTATTTGGGACCACACCTCAGTACAGAATCTCTTCAGATCTTCCAGGATCTTCACCCTCTACCTCAGTCAGGCTTAGATCCAGATACTGGATATCCATGTCAAAAACTTGGTTCTGAGAACAGTTTTGTGTCTGTTTTGATTTATTTGTGATCACAGATTCTTTACCATACTTAATACTACAGTTCTTTTGTGTATGGTTATTTTTCTTATTACAGAAAACCATGACTGGAGTGAAATAAACATTCGTCCTCTTTCAGGCATGTCCACTACAGCTCCACTTTCTTTAAATCGATTGAGCAATATTGTAAATAAACTATTTATGTGAATAGCTAGGTTTTATAATCACTGCCAGAAAAATGCCTCAGTTTGTTAAGTGCATTTTCTAATCTCAATCTCAGTGACATTTGGCTTTTTTGTCACCTTATATTCACACCCGAGTGATTTGTTGTCTTTGCACATTTTTTCTTATTTATATCGCATTCATCATTAACCAATGACATTTTTAACCTTTTTCACCCTTCTGTACCAACTGTGCTAATAATTATGGGGCAGCCTCTAGTGGGCATTTAAACCAGACTCAAAAACAATAGATAAACACCTGAAACAGCAGCAAGTGGCTTTAAAAACATCCTTTTAATAGGTCCGTGCCACACACACCCACACTCTCAGACACACACATACACACATACACACTAGTGAAAAATAATGCTCCTACAAAAAGAACGCTACCATTTTGTTTCCCACAATATCTTTAAATAAAATAACTTCAAGTACTCTGACTCAGGTACAAAAACCTCTGTTCTAGCTGCCTCCAGTGGGCCACGACGCACGGGGGAGGGGGGGAACCTCAGACATTAAGTGGTTTACAGAAAGACTGCTGTGTCTGTCACTCTGCAGCCGCACAGCCAGGATGCTGAAAAATACTCCCAACAGATCTCCGACGGGGGCACATGAGTATTGTACAGTATGCCATTGTGTGGAGGAGGCTGGGTGGGGGTGGGGTGGGGGTGGGGTGGGGTGGGGTTGTTTTATATTAGAAAATAAAACCTTACAAAAACAAAACAAACAGAAAATAAACATAAAAAAACTTCCCTACACCCTGTTTGGAAGGGCAGGCACTACCAAGATTAAGGAGACCACAGTGTTTGTAGAGGATATGTATATACTGTACAAACAATAAATGTGTAATAATAATAATAATAATAATAAGTCACTTTAAGACTAAAATTAAATGCTACAATCGGTCTAAGGCATGAACAATATCCAATGTCTGAAATAATATGTACACATCATTCCAAACAAGACTCAATATATTGATATCAATAGACAGTATGTACAAATGGGGGACCACTGCTCGTACGGGCGCGTGTACAGTGACGCAGTCAGCTCTGCTTCCGAGGGAGGAATACTCCGATGCCTAAGGGCATAGAGCAGTGTAAACAGTTTCCTTTCTTTTCTTGGCTTTGTTTGATATTTGGAGAGGAAAAAACACATACAAATAAACATTCCATTAGATTTAAAGCAGTTTTGCTGTTTCTTCCTTTTCATAGAAAATGAAGAATGGACCTTTTCTGTCATAAATAATCATTTAAAAAAATTAAATACATTCACTATAATATTAACGATAAAGTAAAAAAAAAAAGAGAAAAAACAATGATATTTACAGGTAGTGGAAAGTGTTTTTTTTTTTTTTTCCTTTTCTCCTACATACAGCTCTGATGGTTGAAAATTTTCAGTGCGATTTACTCTTTTCTACAAGGTAATGGTATTGCACAAAGACACCCTCTCTTCCGTGTCTCTTTGGGTGTTGTGTGTGTGTGTGTGTGTGGCTTTTTGGGGTTTGGACCAGCACGGTGAGCTGGTGCGTTGAGATGTGTAGGCCAGGGCCCAGGCTTGCTGGGAGGAGATGCTGTGTTTCTGCAGGTGGTTTCTGAGCTCCACACAAAGAGTTGAAATAATGACGGTTCATTTCAGTCTCAATTCAACGTATATAACGCTCCAAACAGGTCAGTTAGTCTGCTTCAGGAGCTCAGTCCATCTCTTCTCAAAGAACTTCCTCATGTTGTGTCCCGCACGGCCAATGTCAGAGTTGTCCTCGTTAAACTTCTCACAGTTGTCGAACACCAGGTTGACATCAATGATGAACGTCTCGAGGTTCTGGTACCTAAAGATCGAGAGAGACCCAGTAAGAGTGAGCGTGTGAATCGGCATCTGGGTTTGAACATTTGAAGTGATACTCACTGGCTGCTAACAAGCTTTTCACGGATTGTGGAGAAGTCCATGGGTTTCTTGATGACTTTGCGGTACCCAGGAACAGATTTGAGGTTTACAGGTGTGAGGAAGGGCCAGGCATCCTGGTGACGCTCCAGTTCAGCCAAGAGAATCCTGCACAAAAAAACAAAATGGTATAAGCAAACACTTCAGCGTAGGAGGAGTTTATCTTTTCTATCCTGACAAATATAATACAGAGGATATTATCAGTACTCTATTGTCTGATAAACAGGGGCGAATGCGTGTAAGGTGAGTTAGTAAGAGAAGTCATATGGACAGGATCGGCCCCAACAGTAAAAAAAAAAAAAAAAAAATGAAATCAAACTACTAATTCAAATAAATTAATTAAATTGGCCTTTTATTTTACATTCTTAATATTTGATATTATATTATATATATATTATTTTCAATAAAATGGTTATGTATCTCTGTTCCTTGATCTGGAATAAAATAACCCAACAGTGGGCATTATATTAACAGTAATATAACTAATTACTGTTAACAGTATTTAGTCACATTATTTTGTGTAGATCATAAGGAATGACTCTAAAAGGCTCAATTTACATAGCAGTACATTATGTTATAATATGTTAGAGGATAAAATAAGTTTCATCATACTGTATTTATTACAGGAATTCAAAAGCAATAATACTTTCATGACAGGATTCTGAAAATCACTTTTTCTCTATTTCAAATGTTCAATTGTTGCTTTTGTTAGGTGTGCATGGTATAGCCATAAGTCTTCATAATGACTACTAATTAGTGTTGTCAAATCACACATGATGAAATCAAAAATATATAATCCTAGCATAAGCAAGCATTAATACACAGCTTCTAAGAATCAGTTATTGTATACTGGACTATTTGAGTGTGCACAGAGACGAGCCTGCAGCATGCATACAACTTCTCCATGCCCTGTCTTCAAATTTGTGACTTTTTAAACTTTCTTGTTTTATTTTCATTACTAATTTAACATATTTAGTATTAGTAAGTTTAGTAAGTAGTGTGTTACTACTGTGTTTCTGCTCTTAATATGCTGCTAATGCTAACACAACTAGCAGCAGCGACCGGCGGATCTTGCTGAAGCAAGTCGCAACAAAGCACAGAGATTATCTCAGACATTACCTCTGGGGTCACTGGATAATAGATGGACAAGCTTACGGCACTACTCAGAAACACCAGGAAATTTCACATGTGCAGTTTGATGTGCTTTTCTGAGGCGTAGCTGGATGAGCGTATTCCTGACTCTGCCTTTGACATTGGTATTTTTTGCTGCAGAGAGAATGCAGCACATGCAGAGGAGGAAAACTGTTTTTGTTAAAGGTGCCACCATGGTCACATTGTGCTTAAGGAACACATATGCAGCCCAGACACAGAGCCGTAAGCAGTGGGCCTACATCAATATTATCTACCCAAAGATCACTACTGCTGTTAACATTCCTTCATCTGCTAACATGACAACCACACGTGGCGTCATCCACTCTACAACCGCAAGACTCCAGATGAGACATCCAGATGCTTTCATTCCCATTGTTCAACCATGTCTTTCCAAACAGGACACTTTGTGGACAATTTGTGGACTGGGTTTGCTACGCTAATGTCAGCGAGACACATAGCCAACCCACATCTTGGGGAATCCAATGACAACGTGGTGCACTTCCTGCCCACCTAACAACTACTGGTAAAGGCAGCCACTGTCAGGGCAGTGAGAGACTGTTAAAAGGAGGCCAATACAGAACAACATCAAGGATATATGGACGGGCATGAAGATGATCAAGGGCTTCAAGTTTAAATTGGTTATACACAAAATATTGTGGCCAGTAAAAAGGGTATTGTTCTTGTTTTTGTGTCTCTGTGTGATTGGCAGTCATAGCTAAGCAATTTCCTTTGAGCTCAATAAGGTTTTCTGATTCTGGTTCTGGATAAATGCTTTTATTAAATATCTCAGCGTCATCCCAATAGCTCTGAACACAGCTCTTTATGCAACAGTGAGAGTTCACAGTACCTGCAGAGGCCCAGGTCGCGGTTGTTGTCCCTGGCCGTCTTGGCTTTTTTCACACAGGCTGGGCTCTCAGGCTTGTTGGCAGAAGGGGCAGGTGAGCTTTTCTTGGTCTGGGTGGGGGCTGTGGCTGCTTTCTTTGGGCTGCTGCTGCTGGTGGTGTTGTTGCTGCTGCTACTGCCGCTGACTACACCCTGTGCCTCACACCCTTCCGGCTGCTTCTTGTTCTTTTTGGCCGTCTCCGCAGACTTCTTTCCCCCTCCTCCTGACTGCACACGATTCTTCTTGTTTTTAGGGGACTGACCACTCGCCTAGGAAAAACACAAACACCTTATTTATTAATATTAGTCAGTAAGTGTCTTCAAGTCAAGTGGACAGCTCCCTGAAATCATGAACTCTTCTGGATATCTTAAGAAAGGCAGTGAGACAACAAAAGTAAGTCCCCCTCTTGAGAAGTTTGAATCTTGTAAGTTAATGTATCTACACCTACTAAAGAGTAGGGATTCAAAATGAGATTACAATCTTAGCAGTATTTAGTATAATCCACAATAGCAAAGGAGGAATAAATACATTTCCTCTCTAACACTTTTCTACATTTTGCAAATGTTTGTGTATTGGCATCAACAGATATGTTAAAAAACATTGGATACTGGCCCAGAATTTGTATATTACTGCATCCCGACTAATTGGTAGTATGAAAACTACACTCCTAACTCTTACATATGCCTGAAACCAAGTGAATTAGCTCAATAATTTCAGACTTGCTTATATGGTCTCTGACGATGCTGGGCTTCAGCTGACTAATGAACACAGTAGTAGCAGCCATTTCTGAATGAGGAATATTTTTTCTCTTGGGTGAGTAATGCTCAGCGAGTGATCACAGAGTGTGATGGAGGGTGGAGGTGGTTACCTTGGAGATGCAGGCAGGGCAGTACCAGTCTCCCTCAGGGATGGTGCTGATCTTGGGCTTGTGGCAGTAGGTGTGACAGCCCTTATCACAGCCATCACAAAGCAGCAGCAGGTCCTCATTATCTCCCTTACGACAGATCTGGCAGTACTGAACACACATGCACACACACAGTCATCATAAGGGACATCCATTCTTGTACATATTATTAAGACTGCTTCTGATAAAACCAGTCAATCACACTTACTCTTTCTCTGTCTCACACTCTCTCTCTCGCCCTCACACACACTAACGCACACACTCCCAACACACTGTTACCAAAACTGCTACTACAGGCAGGCACTCTAGTCTTATCCACATCAGAGTCTTCACTAGCAGGTGGAGTTACAATATCTGCCAATCTCAGCAGGATCTCTGTAGTGTCTAGCACATGTGTAAAGTGCTTAGAGAGCAGCATGACATGAACTCACCACTTTCATGATGGACCTCTCCCAGGCGATGGACTTCTGCAGCTGGTGCAGGCACATGGCTAGCTGGGAGGAGTTTCTCACCTCACACAGAGCCTTCCTCCACACCTTCATCCCTGGAGCAATTTCCTCCTCTCCCCTACATCACACACAAGGTGAAAGGCTATAAGCAAGCGTGCACCTAGAGTTAGAACCTTAGATGTATTACCAGAAATACAAACATACAAACAGACAAAAATCCAGACACACAGTACAGGAAAGATCAGGGGTCATCAGTTCTGGTCTTTGATGGCTGGAGTTCAGCACGCTTCAGTGATCTCACTGCTCTAATACCCCAACTAAAACTGGAAATTTACTGACACCAACCTGTGCTGGCCTTCCAGGACCATAACTGTTAACCCATGGTATAGACAAAGGATAACAAAACAGTGTACGCACACGCAAACATACAACATGTGAGAAACGCATACACACATAGTGTCTTGATTTAATGATAAAAATGAAAGTGAGTGGAAAAAAACACCATGCACATACAATACAAACAGAGCACCACAAATAAAGGGGCATCATACGTGCAATACAAACCAAACTGATGCAGGCAGAAACAGTAAGCACATAAATGGCGAACTTGAAACATATGATGCCCCAACAAAACAAACCTAGGGTGGACAAGCAGACCAGTGAATCAATGCAATGCACGAGCACAGCAAGCCCCCAGCCAGCAGAGAGGGGAAGGGGAGGAGAAGAAGTAGGAGGAGGAGGAGGAGGAGAGACGAAGGCTGGCTTGTGTGGATGACCTACCCTTCCCCTCCAGCGCTAGTGGATGGAGCAGGGGCGGGCACAGTGACCGTACCCACATTATCCAGTCTGATCTGGATGGTTGTCCCTAAGGGGCTCCGCAGATACCTTCTCTCAATGTGGCGCTCCAGCTCGGCCAGGCGTGACACCGCGATGTCCAGCGGGTTGCTGGGACGACGGCTCAGGCCTTTCTCCAAGCTCCGCTCCTCCTGAGACTCCACCCCTGGACGGGGCTTGGGGAGGAGCTTGTGCTCATAATAGACCAGGTCCTCCCTCTCTGACTGAGGCTCTGGGTGCACCCAACCCTGAAGTATGAGAGTGTGGGAAAAGGAGTGGTCAATAGTAATGTGTTTGTGTATATTGAAATTAGGAGTGTCAAAAAGCATGCATTGAATCGGTCATCAATTGTGGAATGCAACAATCATTGTAATCAATTTTAACAAAGTATGTAAATATTTTTTTATAAACAAAAAAAGGTTTGTGGTATTTTTTAGTGTCTACAGTACGTTCCAGTACTTAATAAATAGTTCATCCAGTCTTGTTTATGCATTAACTGCTTAAAAATCTTAAAATAAAAACATTAAATTAAAACAAACGATCAGTTGGTGTGACATCTGAGATTTCACAACGCCTAGATTCCTTCATAAAGGAGCACTAGCAAATCAACTTATTGTGAGGCTAAAATATTTTGTTACAATAACAAAGCATATCTATCTACTGAACACACATTCTCTCTTTACCTTAACCTGCAGGCTGGCAGAGGTGACTTTGCGTTCGAGTTCTTCCACCTGCTGCAGTAGTGCGATGTCCGTTTCCATGGCCTGTTCATCCACACACCACTCCTGTAGTGTCTCCACAGAAACCTGACCCTCATCTAGCTCCGACACTTCCATCACCGCTACTGAACACAAACACAAAACAGAATATGATATATGATATTGGTCTGCCTTTAGGCTTTTGTAAATTTAGATATATACAAATTCTTAGTATAAAACTACACTTAATCTACAGATAGGAAACTGCCTGTGTCTCTCTAGTTCTGTCGCGGTACAGCCCTTTCTGTATCTTTTGGATTTTATTATTAAAAATTGCTAACTCTCCTATCATAAAATGCTACATGCGTTCTGGCTAGCTGAGTTGGGGAAGGAAGGTCACCCTACCTACCCAGAGAGAGAGAGGCCAATATAACAGTTTTGTAATACAGCTGCTGACCTTCTCTGTTCTTGTTGCAGGTCTGTGCAATGAGTTCCATGGCTTTCTGAATCTGCTTGTGCAGTGATCTCTCTCTGATGCCTCTGCTGTGAAGAGTCTTCACCAGGGCCTGCAGCTCTTCCACATCTGCTACCTTCCACCACCCCATCAGCATGTCTGCAACACAGAAAGATTAGATTCAGTGAGCTAAGGGTTTAAGCAATGCTAAATTACAAAACAAGCACATTTGGTATTTTAAATAAAAATATCTATAAAAGTAGTGTGTGTGTGCATTTGTGTTTTACCCTTTGGAATAGGCCGTGGCTGTGAATGGTCATGGTTTCGTGGCAGGTCAATAGTAGGTGAGGGCGCAGAGGGAGGTTTGTCCCCATGGGGCGCAGGAGAGCCGCTCTTGCTGGTTGAAACACTGGGAGCCAGCAGGGGGCTCGCATTGCCCTCAACAAGTGGATAAAAGGAGAGAGGGCTGCTACACACAGGCATGTTGGGGCTAATCACCCCACTGGACCAGCCACACATAGCCATTAGAGCACTACCAGGCTTCACCTGCACAGGAAGTGAGAATCATGAGATTATAAATACCTACACACCTATGAAGCATTTTAGAATAACATTTGCTATATATTATCTATGGTCAGGTTCAATAGAATACATTCATCAACATAAACAAGCATACAAGCATTCAACGAAATTAACACTGGCCACACACTTCAAGTTCATTGTTCAGTTGTACATAAACCTGCATCCATGTTTCAGTGGTAGTTAACCTCATTACTCAAGAGAACAATAGAGTACTAATCAGTGTGTCTGTTAAAGCAGATCTGTTATTATTACAATAGCCACAGCAACAATAAACATGTAAACAATTATGGAACATGATGATGTACTCTTTGCATAGACTAGGAAAAGAGACAACACAGAATGTAAAGTGAAGTATTTGTGTACTTGGGTGGTTATGGCCTTGCTCTGTGTTATAAATATGATACAATAGGACAAGATTGCATGAATGCATCAGAATAGAACTTGCTATAATAATCTCAGGAAGTGCCACACTCATGCATAAAACATATAAATCTGTTGCTGTCCATTCCAAGCTAGTGGCAGGACACTTACCTGTAAAGAAGAAATAATGTGGTTCCCAGACAAGTCATGTGCAGGATTGAGGGGGCTGGGGGAGGCAGACGGAGGGTGGAGGTGATGTTGAGGGGAGCAGGGTGGTGCAGGACTCCTGGCCCGGATGTGAGGTGCGCTGTTAGGTTGTGGGGAAGCCTGCGGAGGTGAGGGTGGCTGGATGAGAGAGGAGTCATCACAGGGTGAGCGGGGTAGAAGGCTAAACCAGTGGCCGCTACGCTCCGTCAACACTCGCAGGAGCTGGTCGTTAGCCAAAAGCTGGGACTGCTGTTGCTGGAGGGCCAGTGCGACCCCAAATGCTGAAGGTGGAGGCAACCCAAACTGAGGAACGGGGGTAATGGTGTCTGCTGGAGCAGTGCACAGCACCACTGGCTTGGAGGTAGAGTGAGTTGGAGACGCCGCTGATGTTGTAGCCGGAGTAGCTGTACAGCCATTGGGGGTGTGGCAGAGAACTGTTACTTCATCAGGCGTGTTTGAGGGCTCTATGAGAGGAGGGCTCTGAGAGGAGGTAGACTCTGTCTGCTGAGCTTCTTTCTCTTGGAGCTTCTTTGGTGGGGAGGCACACACATCTTCCCCTACACTCAGCTCCTCACCAACGACCACAGCCAGCTTCTCGTCTTCCCGTTTCACAGCCTCCACCTGCTCCTCCTCCTGCTCCTCCTCCTGCTTCACCTGACTTTGTACCTCTGGCTGCTGCAGCTCCTCTGACAGCTCCTCTTTAACCTGCAGAGCCTCAAAGTTTTGCAGCCTCTCGCGCTCCTTCTCCAGTTCTTCATTACCTGGTGGATGACATTCAACATTTCATGTTTTAGTAATTATGGCATTTGTATATATTTAATATATTACTAAATACAAGACAATGAAAATATTTAATATAATTTATCACTTCAATGCTGCAAAGCCATTACAGATGTGTGAAGAAGGACTACTTGTCTGTAAATAGACAATTTACATTCATAGCTCAGTGAGAATTATCCCCTTAAATCAAATGTCGTCCCCTTAACAAATTTTCAACAAATGGTTTTATGCACTAAGGTGTTTTCCATTAATATTTTACATTTGTGTATGTTTGTGTGTTCACCTTCTCCACTCTCCAATCCCTCAAGGAAGACCCCTCCACACTGTGGGAGAACCCAATAGCGGCGCCGGTAGCGGTCCTGTCCATATGACATTGACCGCAGCGCGTGAGACGATTCAAACAGCTTTCTTCTGATCAGATTCTGCTGCTGCACCCGCACAAACACAGGAAAAAAAACAGTGTAAGTGAATTTGTGCGTGTCTATGTGTGTGTTGGTGTGCAGCCATGTGGCAATGCAGGTGTGCTTGTTTGACACAATGCCTGCTTTGTTTACCTTTGATAATTTCTCAATCTGCTTCTCCAGCTCCTCTACACTGGTGGCTTGATCTCCCTCATCCTAAAACAAACACAAACAACAAAAGCAAAGACATGTCACAATAATGCAATTACTGGTCTTCCGGTTTTCAAACTAGCACACTGTCAGCACTTACCTCATCACACGTCTCCACTTTCTTCGCTTTCTTCACTTCTTCCTCCTCCTCTTCATCCTCTTCCTCACCGGCCTCATCACTGTCCTCATCTTCATCATCGTCATCATCACTGTCACCACCTTTCCTCTTGCGTTTGTGTCCAGCGCTGGGCGTGCCTATGGCCTGAGCCTCTTCCCCTCCAGCGGTGGCCTCGCGCTTCCCCGTGCGTTTAGCATGGATGGTCTTCAGTCTGTAGGCAAAACAAACACAGTTTGGATTCCCACACCACTCTTATCCACAAAGGGCTGTTGTGTTCCCATGTTTTCAGATCAATAAAGCACACATTTAATCGACTAGTTCTTTAAACAGCTGATTAGTTGAGGTGTGCTCCTGCATTAGCTGGAATGAAATCTGCAAAACTGGTGACCACTATGACTTTTTTCTTTTTATTTATTAAATTATAAAGGGGTAAATATTGTCATTCAGGGTGGTCTTATATTACATATATACTTTCAAAGAAAAACTTCACAGTAATGGTGATATAAAGCACATCTATGAAGCATTTAATGTCATCAATAGTCAGAATTCTTAAAGTAAAGCAATTTTAGTCTAAAACTTTTTAAAACATGTTTTAGAGACGCAGATGTAGGAGAGAGTACATATGAGTGTCCATATATTTGTGTTGTAGATATTGCCTCCTTCTCCTTATACCATATAATGTATTATATCCAACTCTAATGAACTCTTAATGTTCTTCTAATTCAATGCAGTTAAATCACAACCTTCAGATTAATTTTTATACTGATGGAGCTAAATAATGTATGAAACAATAAAGAAAATGCATGTGAATGCCTTTTTCTGTGTCTTAACAGTATAAATTAATTATGGCTTGTGTAGGAGTTTGCTTGCAAATGAATATCTAAGTGAATGTTTGTGTGTAGAGAAAGTGTTAAAGTGCATATGTGTGTGACAGAAAACACTCACTTTTTCAGTTTTCCTTCCACAATACACTCGTCCTTCCTCAGTATATTCATTTGATCCAGGCTCTTATCAATTTCACTGTGCATGAATACACACACGCACACACACAAGCACACATACACACAGATCTGTCAGTGTCCATAGTACTCCTTGCACAATAACACACCTGTGTGATTCTTACACACGCTCTGCTCTGAACGGTCTGGCTGCCACTCTGTGTAGCATACAAAATGCAAAGGCTCCATGAATAACCCAAGACTCGAGCTTCTCCGTTGACCTCCTTATACGGTTTGATTTCAGGATGAATTTTTAAAGTGCTACATCCAAAAAGGTACTTCGCTGTGTGGTTGAAGGCAATTCTCAAGCTGCATTAGCTCACAGTTGTGCATCTGTACAATAAATTCGAGCAGTCCATCACAGACCATTGCTAAATCCATTATTTATGCTTTCAATTCAATTTAATTCAATTCAATTTAGTCACCAGAAACCATGAAGCCCTCCTACCTGACTACACTCTTGCTGCAGGCCAGCTCATTAACCAGGAAGGCCAGCACCGAGGCTTTCTGAGTAGGTGTGTGAGCTTGGAAGGCCTTGGTCTTCAGGCTCAGTGCGACATCAGACAGCTCCGTCTGAGAGCAATGCGCCTCCATGTACTGCTGCAACACCTCGGACACGTTGTCCCGGTTCAGACCCACGTTAGTCAGGTGATCACCCAGGATCGACTTCGCCTAGGAGAGAATGATAATTTAGAAGTTTTTACACTGAAATGCAGTACAAATGGGACTGTTGGGACATGGCAGCGAAAATGTTGACATTACATCAAGTCTTATCAGATTTTAACACTGAAAGTTGCCAGAGAATTCTATTTTCAGCAAAACAATTAGTGTACATGTTACTGAATAACGTTATGATTGATAAATTCTAATATACCAAATCTTCTATTTCTATATCCCCAGTGTAGACCACTGTCAGTTAGCCAAGTTGTTTTGTTTGATGTTTACTTCCATGTCTCTTCCCCTCCACTGAAGCTTAGAGGGTAAAGTAGCTCATTTTTAATGGACATTTAAATTTCACCAATTAGCAAGGCACAAAAAGCACTTGCCTAAATCATCACACATTTACTACTGATAAATAATCACACACAAGTCCCATGCTCGCAAGCAATAAACTTTGAATAGCTGAAGTACATAAAAAGACGAATGCTTCCACTTGTCTCTAGAAAGGAATTGTCCCTTTTGAACAGAAGTGTCACACGGAACAGAATTTGCTTAACAATTTGACATGGGTTTACAGAAAGTGTGTGATGACTCAGGGATACGTTTTGGTCATATAAAGTCTTGGTAAAGATTAAATTAGCCTTGCAGCTTCAGTGGAAGACTTCTGACGCCAAACATGTCTTGGCTGAGTGACTACAGTACAGTGCAACAGTCTTAGACACCTGAGAAAATCACATTAGCTGAACAGTATATGAATTCTAAAGCTTATATTAGAACATACTAAATTAATATTAATACAATCTTTGCTCAATACATATCTTGTGGAACTCCAGTATTACACTGAAGTTCTCATCAAATACCTCAAATATGTAATTAAAGTAAATCTGCTGATGGAGTTTGACAAATCCATGCAAAAGCTGGACAAATCTTCCTGACCAGCTTACAAAACTTACACATACTTTTGACAAACAAAACAAACCTTTTTAATGCTTTTTGATTTTTTGACAAATTATTTTTAATGCTTTTTTGTTCATTAGCATGTATTGTAGTGTGTATGAACCTGTGTATCTGCAGGCAGAAAGTCCCTTATTGCTCAGATAAATGGCTTTAAACAGTGAAACTGATACTAGGACTCTTGGACAGTACTGAATAATTCAGGCCAGATAAAAATTAGGTAAATCAGATTTTGTGTGAAGGAGGACAAGATGTGAAGGAGGTCTCACCCTGTGTCCTGACGGCAGTCCGGGGTCACACACAGCGCAGGAGAGAAGACGGACCAGCAGGTCCTGCACTTGGCCCATGCTGTTGCCCAGGTTGAGCAGTCCCTCCTGCAGTATGCCCAGAGTGGGCAACTCACACGTCTCTATGCCCAGGACCTTTCCAAAACTGCGCAAAAACTGCACCACCATCAGGCAGTCTGAAAACACCTGACCTGGCAGGACCAGGCCTGGGAGGCGTGATAACTCTGGAAGAGGCTACAGCAGCGAAAGAGAGAGAGGGAGGGGACAGGTGATTACCACACAAAATGTCCAGCTCAAGATCCTCCGTCAATTCCATTTCTTGCATAGTGTTCCAAGGTAATTTAAACCACTGTAACAAACAGCACATGGCGCAACACATTTATCACCACCTGGTGGCAGCATTCTTTATACTTATATGCTTTTGCAATGTGTTATGGATGACCTAATGCTACTCAAAGCCCGCTGTAAGCAAGCCCTTAATAACCATTCTTTACCCGAGAGCCGGCAGTGAGTGACATTTGATAGTACATGAATACCTGGATTTTCTAGCACAGCTGGGAGAATCAATTGCAGGTATGATCTAGTAAACCTAAGTAGCCTTGTTGTTGGAGGCTATTCATGATATGTGTAAAACAATAGCTTATGGGCAGCACCACAAGTGGGATTAAACACACTGATTTCCGCTTTTGGCTGAAGAGGACTCTTTCTCTTCGCTGCTTGTACTTTGCCTGAATGTTCCTCTCCTCTGACTGAGGTATGAACCCTTCTGCGGTTTTGCTTGTGTGGGAGGGCAATGGGGTTTACCTTATGATCAGATAAGCACATGTCCTCATTGGGCTTCTTCATCTCGCGGATCATTTCTAGCTCGAGTCTGCGCAGCTCAAGCTTGCGCTCCTTGTTGAGGCGTTTTTCGTCTCGCTTCTCTTGCTTGAGGCGCTCGCGCTCCTGAGAGAAAGAGACAGAGAAAGAGGGAGAGGAAAAAAAGGTGGCAATAACTGGTTTATATACAATGCTTTGACTACAACGGACAGGAGAGATTATAGTTTAGGGTCAACAACTGAGCTTCATTGGACATTAAAACATGTATCTACTGTTTTCATGTCATCCTGTCCTCAAACATTAATGTGTTGCAAGGCTAGATGGGAGAGACTTAAATTGGTGTCACTGTGATGTCTGGAGTTGCACAGGTTTATTTTTCAGTTGTTTACAGGAATTAAACATTTATCAGAGCAGGAGTTTGACACTGGTGAAATTCTGAAGATGTGTGATATCATACTACCACCCAACAGTAATTATAAAATATCCCAGAGCCCAGAAACAATGTGAGAACAAAAGGCAGACAGGTAAATGTTTTAAACCCTAGTTGAAACCAGTGGTGTAGTCAGGCATAGTTGCACATATGTGGCATACAGTGACTATTTTTATGGTGCTTTTGCTGTATGCTATTGTACAAATAAAAAGAAAAATGCAAGTTTCACTGAGCACCAGTTCATGTTTTCATCAGACTTGTATGACACATTAACTAAAGATTTGATAATGTCAACAGTGTTTCAGCAATTAAGAAGGCTATTAGCGGTTCAACAACTCTCGTACATTTCGTGCCATCATCAAAATCAAACATTTGATATTTTTTATAAACACTTGTACAAGTAATTTGGATTTCAAAAAGCAATTTTTAAAACAACTGAATTATCATACATAATCATTACTGTTCTTTTTCATGCTGTGTCAGACTGAATACATGGCATGGCCTATGTATATATTCATGGGTCTAAATGTGTATGCCTGTAATATATATATACATGTAAATATATGCAGGTATTGTGTATATAACTTGGCTGGCGCAAATTCACAGCATGTTTTTCCTTGAGCTGCACCACTGGTTAGAAATCCAGTGTTCATAAGAGGCTTGGACAACTGACTTAGCAGATTAATATCCGTACCTCAGCTTTTTTACGGGCCTCCACTGCCTTCATGAGCATTACATGCTGTCTCCTCCTCTCCCTCTCCTGAAAAAAGACAACGCCTTCATCATTATCACCTTTCTAGAAAGCAGGTGTAGAAATAGAGTGCAGGAGAAAAACAGGAGAAAGAGCAGGAGACAGATGTTGACACTGATCAGCGTGGTGTAGCATGTTGCACAAACTGAGGGAGAGACAGGAAAGACAGCCAGGTACACACACACACACACACACACCCACCCACCCACACACACACACACACATCCACACATCACACACACAAACACTCACACATACACACACTCACAACACCATGGCCAGGATGGGGCAGTCGCGTGAATGTGTGTTACGGCTGATCAGACAAAACAGACGCAAGGAAACGGGAAAGCGACAGGTGTGGTGAGCGGGTCAGAGAAAGGGGAAGCAGTGCATCTGGAGTTAGCTTAGCGTAGCTAACGCAGCTCGCTAGCCTTTTTTTTTAAGGATGTTTTAATATGCAATGTAACATGTGTCCTACCACTAGTGAAACTGAGGAACTCCGCCTATCTCAGACAGTGGAGAACAGTGAAAGAGTCCATAGACATGGTCAGTAATTATGGCAGCACTTTCACATCTGACCCACGGATGGCATGGACACAAAAAACTGTGATGGTTTCAGGGCTAGGCATGTTAACCTGGGACCTCTCCAGTACTGATGTCATTTCACAAGCACAATATGAGGATGAGAGGAATAGTTCTGACAAAAATGCCAACATTGCTAACAATGAATGAAAGTGAACAACCACTAACAGACTTCCGAAGTTGTGAGTCGCTCTAAATTTGGAGTCGTGCCCATATTAGGAACCTCGAGTCTAAGCTGTTTCTCTCTATGGGGGGAAAAAAATCAATGCGGTTTCGAAAATCGCCTTCACTGCACCTCATAAACAAAACTGCTTAAAAGTCGATAGATTTTGTCCCACTTATACTCTACCCATGAGGACCACTGGTTACTGCTACAAGGAAGCCAACACTCTTGTGCACTGAAATGACATCACATGAATTTAAACTCTGCTACTATACTGTAGGCTAGGACAGTTTAGTAGCAGAGCTTCAATTTTAAGCTTTATGGCTTGCGTGGGCTGTTACAGGAACATGGTCTTAAATGAATTAAAATTAAAATATTATAACAGCTAATTATATAGTTGATTACAGTGCTGACATGGGTGGTGGTTGTGTGGTCTGCTGTCTGTGGTTAGCCAAGGAACTTAACACAGACATTAACAAGCTCCTCTACCAGTAGTAAAACCACAAAATTAAAGATGATAGTCAGCTAGTCGAGAGACCGCATCATCATGCAATCTCTCTTTCATGCGTACATTTGTAGTTAGTGAGATCTTAAAATGTTTGTGCTCAGACGAACTGGGGTAGTTAAAACAGCATGTGCACTATTTTGGATACGCAGTGCTGCTATCTGAATAGGAATCCTTTCAGGGGTCAGTGCAGCGGACACAGCAGCTCTGTAGACTGACGATGTGAATTTGGGTGCAAAGGCTATTATTTGTATTTTCTTTATTCTTCTATTTTTTGTGCTTTAATGTTTTTCTATTTGACGTAAAGCACATTAAATGACCTTGCATGATCATGGTCTATATAAATAAACCTGATATGACTTGAAACCTAAAAAAAATGACTACTCAAGCAATATTCTGAGGCACTATGGTGCCAAGTCACACCTGAATCAAACCGTCTCAAACGTGACTCCACTGCAGGAGCCTTCATCACAACACTGTTTTCACCATACTGTACTGACTCAGCTGAGTTGAACTCTACACAACATTTTGCTATTAAAATCGCTCCTAAAAACACATTTTGAAAAAATGTATCAAATACTTATTTTTTGCTGAAACAAAAGGCAAGCATTAATGGGCCTTTGTGATGTCAATGCAGCAGTGTTAGCCAGCATGTAGCGACAGTCGCTTTTTGACTACTCACCAAAATTCAGAGAATCCAGTGATATACAAAGCAAAAAATATACACGAGACAAGAAGTAGGTAGTTTCTGAGAATGCCTTCATTTTTCCTATACAGTCTTGAAAAAGGGGCACTACAAGGGTGTTTATGGCGATATTACCCTCCTAACTGGCAGCTATTAGCTTTCATTCATTGTCAGCTACGTTATCATGTTTGGATGAACGATTCCTTGAAGACTCCACCAGACGCACAAACACGCAAACACACTCACACATATGCACAGTTGCTTGCTAACCACAACCATGATAAAGACCACAGAAACAGTGCACACATGGTATGTGGATGTGCTAAAATGAATGGGTTTGGTTTCATCACTCACTCTTGAACAATGAGTGTGTATATTCAAGTGTACATTGAGAGTGGTACAGGTTTTTCAGCACAGACAACCACAAACACGCGCACGCACACTGAGGGAGAAAAGGGCCTGTTGCATTAAAGCCAGCTCTCTCTCACGGACACACACATAGCAGATGTGGACGATGCACTTTTCTTATTTGTCTTTTTTTTGCCGCTGGAAAAGCCATGCAGAGGAAAATGTAGTATGACAGCAGCCAGTGCTACACTTAAAAATATGTGCTGCTATGACAACCATATCACAACCATGTTTCACGATGCGAGTGTTAGATGTACAGAAGATTAAACATACCCATACCATATCTAGTCTATGCCTCTCCAACTCCTGAGAGAGAGAGTTGGCACAATATTATAAGACAGAAAAAAAATCATAGCGTCATCAGAAAAAAAAGGGAAACAAAAAAAAAAGGAGAGAGCAACCCAAAAAAGAGACTTGACCCCACTCCCCAAAGCATGAACATTTACCAGAAAGAAATATGAAAGGGTTCAGACAACACTACATGAGTTAGAGCACTCTATAAAATCTACAGTCATTTCATTCAATTCATGACTTAGGAAAACTGAACTTAATATAATTTGTGTATATCCTTGATCCTAAAAGTAGTATTCAAGTAACAAACAGTCATTAATTTCCCTGATTACTAATGAATGTGGTACAAACCTGGTGCTTCAGGATGACGGCCTGCTGACGCCTCATCTCTTTCTCCTGAAAATGAAAAACAGACACAAAAAAAACCTTTTCTTAAAGGGTCTTAAAGTTACAAAATAATAAGTGGAAAGCAGGAAAGGGCCATACCCATTATTTTAAAGTAAGAGTCTGGTAAAATGGGTTCAGCAGACATGAGAAAGAATAAGCTCCATATAATTCTACAATTAAAATAACCTTAATTCACTTAACATGCAAAACTAAATAGAGTTAACTGAACACCAAACCACTAGGGAAGTAACAATACATAATCTTATTTGATCTTTTATAACATCTTTTTTATCATCTTTTAACATCTAGTGGCTGAAGTGTGGGTCGGGGCATCTTTTGTTTGAAATTCTGTATGTTTTATGTTGAAAAAACATTATCATATTAATGTATGATATATATCTTCTACTCCTTATTTTTCTAGGACTAAAAAGTATCAAGACATCTCTTTGAATCAAGACAGCACTTTATTAACCGAAATAATTTGTGAATAGTTTTACTACATTTGGAGTAAGGGGGAGGTGTACATTTAAGGTATGCCAGCAGGAACATAATCAACGTCCAGAAAAGACTCCAGATAGGAGAAGGGACTTCAAAGGGTTTCCTTGTAAGAAGATGATTTATTTTAGAACATTTTGCCTCTTTATTCTGAAAGTGTTTTGGGACAGTACTGGGAAGGGTTCAAGTGCACTAACAGGATATATCAACATATGGAGAATGCAGTTCTGGAGGTTTTTTTGTCCTTACACATACACACACTGACCTTTAAGCGCTTCTCCGCCTCCAAGATTTTGGCATTGGCAGCTTCCTCACGCTTTTTCCGCTTCGCCTGCCAATGCAAAACAGGTCTGGGTCATGTAGAGGCCATCTCATCACAGGTATCATGCTCAAATTAAACACGCCACACCAACAGCTGCCTTATTTATCCCCAAATGAGTCCCTTTTACTGTGATGGATGTGTGATTCTGTGTGGTTTGCTCTCACCATAAAAAGCTGCTCTACTAATAAGCGCACACTAACACAGAGTGTCTGAAGGGGAAATTGCAGGTTGCTATTCGCTGTGAGGAATTTCGAGATGTTTCTAATCGGAAGGTTCCGCAACACTGCATCAGTGATTGAGAACCTTTTCGACGAGAACGTCACTTCTTGTCAGAATCAGCCCAGGGATCTTTGAAATTATTCAATATTCCCCTATTTTCTGACAATGGCAGTGGGAAAAGCAAGCACGGGAGAATTAGCGGGAAATTTCAATGCGTAATTACAAACAGAAAGAAATCTTGTTCAGAATGGCTTGCCAACCGTGTCAGCTCCAATTTGATTTTGCCCTGCTAAAACACATTTCGAGCTTCTATAATTGGGTGAGAAAAGTAAACATTTTTTCCCCCTACTTATGCAAGACCTGCTATTGTTGGGTGAAAAAAAAATCTTTTATGTCTAATTTAGCCATGGTCTGAGGCACAGAGAGGCAGCAAATTTAATATTCAAAAACTGTCCACCAAAACCAATTTAGCGTGAGTCCAGAGAAAAAAAAATTATGCAGGAGTCACAACCCCAAAATGCTAGAGAGCAATTCCGCTGTAGTGTGCGCTCCATGTTAAACAGCCGCTGGGAGGGGGGTGGCATGTATTTTAAGAATGTTAAGCCTATTTCAACTCTATCTCTTCTCTTTTTATATATATATTTATATATATATATATATTTTTTTTTTCTTTTCCTCCCCCGCAGTCAGTTCGTACCTCAAGAATCTGCTGCGCACGGAGCTCCTTCTCCATCCGGATTTGCTGAATGCGCTTTATCTTTTCCTGCTCGGACAGAGGGAGGGAGTGTGTTAATTGAAAGCGCCGCCGTGCATTTAAAAGAGCTGGGGATGGCTGGATTAGCACAACTCCGAGAGGTTGGCAAGGAGTAAAGTAGAAGACAATGACAGCTTCCAGCTCAAAACTATACCAAGAGGAAATTGCACAAAGTTGTCTAGGAACAAGAATAGTTTGGAAAGATGTTACTCGATTAAAACAAAGCAGACCACCTGGACTGGCTGAACCAGCCTTAGCATGTATTATCCACTGAACCACCTGGAATGGTTCAACGGACAATACATATTAAGGCAGGCATAACAGGTGTCGGGACCCTTGTTAAAGCCAGTGTGTGCTGTGTGTCACTGACCTGCTGTTTGAGGATCTTGATTTGCTCCTTCTGCTTCCGCCTCTCCTCTGCAGCCATGATGGCTGAAACACAAAAAATCAAGACAACTTTGTGAGATGTTGTGTGAGGAGTCGGGTTTGCCTGTATGAGTGGGCTTTTTTATTCCGGCAGTACCTTGCTGTTTCCGGGCTTCCTTGGCTGCCCTTGCGAGGGCCTGTTTCTCCAGCTTCCTCATCAGCTTCATCTGAGCCGCCTGTCGGGCGATTTCTGCAACACATAATCAGAATCAGAAAACTTTATTGATCCAGAGGGAAACTGCTTATGCTATGACTGCACAGGCACACAGAGATGCAAAGGGAAGACGATAATATAATTAAATGCAAAATGTAACAGAAATTTTTTAAAAAATACTCTCCAGAAAATGTTCACAATGCTATATACACAAAATACCGTGCTTAGTAAGACAGGTGGATATAAATACTATAGATAAAAAAAAATACTATAGACAAATAAAATTAAGTAGTGTACATCAGACATGACACCGAAATTAACTCATGGTCTTTAAACCCAGATTAGGCTTACAACAATTAGTCCATTACTTTTATTATAGTCTTATTTTTCTTCAAGGAATGTCAACCCTTTAAAATCTTTAAACTCTATAAAGCTCTACAACACCATACACTTCTGACAGATTGCAATACACTAAAGGAAGCAGTGAGGGCGATATAGCTTCAACTGTTGCAAAAGCTGAATTATCAATGATGGCCAAAAATGTAAGACATGACAGTTAAGCTGTCGATTATGACTTCCGTAAATGTTTACATAATCATTTGTGCTAAAACTGCCTGCTGTAGTTGGATAATCAAGTAATGGGCAGCCCTAAACAGGCTATGGCTGCCGGGGTAGCGGTTTACCCTGAGCCTCCAGTTTGCGGAGCAGTTTGGCCTCAGAGGGGCTGGGGAATTCGGTCTGTCCCACATTAGGTGGTCGGCCTTTTCTGCGTCGGCCACCTGAGCCAGAACCCTCACCGTCCGCCGCTCTCTGCTGGCGCTCAGTGTTGGGTGGGCGACCCCGCCGGCCCTCCAAGGCCCGGATGCGGGGTATGACCTCCTCCTCACTTAGCAGACTCCACTGCAGACCCTGAGGGGTGTAACATATCAGACAGAGTGGTCAGTCTGGATCCGAACAGTTCAGTGGTTATTCTTCTGTCTGCTACTGGTTTGGTTAACAAATCTTTTTTTATACTAAGCATTACTATCTGTTGCTGTATGCTTTCTGGACTTGTACTTAAACTGGCCTGTCATCCACACTAGCAAAACCACTATTTATATCTCAGCTAATACTTTTCTTCAGGATGTTTGTCAGAGATATTAGAGTAGAAGAAGAGAGAAAAATCAATCAGCTCTGTTTCAGATAAAACTGACAAGGCTTATTGACCCAATCTTCACTTACAGAAGGTCTATCTAACACCCCCCCCCCCACCCGACATACACACAAAAAACAAAACACGAAACAAAACACCCTGTGGAAGTAATGAAAACTGATTATTGCATTGCTTCCGACAGTCTAAAGGGGAACTTTTTACTCTATTGGGGGTTCAATCGAAAATCCCTGCCCTCTTGATTCAAGATGAAAGTGAGAGATAGAGAGTGTGAGTGAGAGAGAGAGAGAGAGAGAGAGAGAGAGAGAGAGAGAGATTGAGTGTAATAGGGCGAGAGAGATGGAAGGAAAAGAGAACACAACAGAAAAAAGAGGAGATGAAAGGCATTCACCTGGGGTCCTTCTCTGGCTTCATAGAAGTCACCAACCCTTATTTTTGCACTGAAGCTAAAATTATCGCGTGTGATGTCACTTATTCCATATCTGGATAGATACTACAGAAGAGAGAATAATAATGATTGTTTGGTAAAACAGAGAGCCATCAGTTAACTGTAGCACACTGAAAGCAGTCACTCCGGCCCTACACAGCAAAGCTAGCTACAGGGGAGGGAGGTTGTAGTAAAGCTAGTGGAGGTACCACTGTTTATATGCTGAGGCTGTGGGTAGGGAGGAATGAAAGGGGGTGTTAATAGGGTTCAGCTACAGGTTGGGGCAAATTTTTCGTGGGTGTTGGGGGCTAAAGCGAGCGTGAGGAGGGATCAGAGGTCGGTGGTTACCTTCACCACGTCGGGATACTGCCGTAACCTCTTGCCACATGGGGCGTAATACGCCACATCTCCCTGGAGGCGTCCGCCAACCGTTTTGATCCGGGTCTCTCTCCGCCAGCTAGAGATTAAAGTACAAAAAATTATAGTACATGCTCATTTCTCTGTCTGTGTGTGTGTGTGTGTGTGTGTGAGAGAGAGAAAGGGATAGAGAGATAGGGAGAAAGAGAAAGAGATGTTTGAATCACACACTGTTACACATACCCCATTTCCAGAGGAGTCTTTAGATCATCCTCATTCAACACACGCTTCCTCTTCCCCGAGCCTATACGAGCAGAGAGAGAGAGAGAATAAAAAGAGGAGTGAATGAAAGAAAGAAAAAAGAAACAAACAAACAAAAACAAAGAAAGAGAAAGACAGTGAAAAAGAGACATAGAGAGAAGTGGCAGGGAGCAGAGTTAGAGAAGCAGAGTTAGAGAATGAAAGACAGAGATTTAAAAAGAAAAAGAAAGGAAGAAAAAAGAAAGAAATGGAAAAAGAACAGTGTAAAAGATATAGAATGAAAAAGGGTCAGGAAGAGAGAAAGAGAGGACAGAAAGAAAGAATGAAATAAAGAGAAACCAAATGAAATAAATAGAAATACAGAAAAAAGGAAAGAAACAAAGAAACAGAAAGACAGAAAAAGAAAAAGAACAGTAAAAATGATAGAATGAAAAAGGGGCAGGGAGAGAGAGAGAAAAACAGAGAGAGAAAGACAAAGAAAAAAAGAAAGAAAGAACAGAGGACAGAAAGAGAAAAAGAAGCGAGGGGTTGAGAGAGAGAGAGAGAGAGAGAGAGAGAGAGAGAGAGCAGTAAAATGAACAGTCTGGCACAGTCGTGTTAACTGGCTAGAAGATGAGACTCTGCAGGCAACATGGCATTCACACCGCTGGCTTTTCACCATTCTGAAAAAGTCTCATTTCTACTCCGACATCCGCTTCTTCACGTTCCTTAAAGCCAGAACAAACACACTCAGGCTTTGACACGCTCTCTTTCTCACACACACACTGTCTCACACACACACACACACACACACACACACACACACTCAGCGTGGGAGTGAAGCAGCAACAAGTGCTTTTCCTGCTTCAGCTCGGAATGTTGAAACCCAGCCAAGAACAAACTCACTGGCTTGACGTGTTTGTTGGATTTGTGAGTATTTTGTTTAAAGGATCGCACTGGGAAAAAGCCAGAGTCAGCCAAACAGCTATAATGACTGTGTAAGCCTGAGTTAACAGGTTCAACCAAACATGGCTCTGAGGTTAGCGCAGACTACACACTCCGACTCCTCATTAGCTACTGTGTTTATAACATCAACTGGCTCTCGTACACAGGAGAAATAAAGCGATTAAGGGAAAATGTGTTAAACTCTTTATAAGTAGTCCTGTCTTACTTTCTCACTTATTATTCTGGAGTCAACATCTGAGTAGAAAAAATTTTTTATAGTAGGACACAGTACATAAACGTGCACACACACACACACACACACACACACACACACACACACACACACACACACACACACACACACACACAC
>JBBPDC010000108.1:2600169-2614892 GCA_037974485.1 Hemigrammopetersius urotaenia | reverse complement strand
ACACACACACACACACACACACACACACACACACACACACACACACACACACACACACACACACACACCTCACACACACACACTCTTCCACAGAAAAGAACTGTGCAGTGCCTACAAAACACAATTTAACCTCCTATAAATAGAAACTCAGTCATCTGAGAGTGACAGCATCCTCACAAACACAAGACCCACCAAAGAGCACAAACACAGCCCTGATGCTTGCAGACTTTCAAGAGACCTCCATTCACTGTAACATTATAGGGGCAATTTATCTTCACCTCCCTTTGTCCTGTGATTACCTGGGGAGGTGCCAACAGAATATGACGAAGAGGGAGAGCTGTGATAGTTGAAGGCACCGGAGCTGCTGATAGTGGGCGTGGCCACACCGGCGGGCTTTATAACTTGCAGGTTGAGTGGCGAGCAGTCAGATAGGCTGTGATCGGTGGAGGGGCTGAGCAGGGATACCCCTTTGCTGAGTTTCAGAGGAGTCTTCTCTCCATCTGTTTCCGTGTCTATCGCATCTCTCTTCTTCTTCTTACTGCTTCCAGAGCCATTCAACTCACTGTCTGAGTTACTGTCTGACTCTGAGAGAGAGATCAAGAGAGAGAGAAGGATTCACTTAAAAAGAAAGGAAATTCATCAATATAGTTTTGGCAGCTTATTTTGTTCACTTGTCATCTTATAAGTAATGAAACTATACACAAAAAGCTACTTCTAAACTAGCTCATATTTGTAAAGCGGCAGTTCAGTCAATTTTTAATTTCCCCTTACCTTAAAGCAGCATTAACACTATTCAACACACAACTAGCATAATACATAATGAAAAGTGCACCTTGGTCACTTTTAAATGAGCTGCTTACCGTTCTACACTGATCTGCTTGGAGCTACATAGCAAGTAATAGTAAAAGATAACATTTTGATAAAAACTTTTAACCTACTGCTGTGTTTAACATCAATGTTTCACCCTATTGCTGTAGATATCAAGAGACAATTAAACTATATTTTTAGGTTTTGAATAATAAAGTCATCAGTTAAAACATATTTTTGCGACTTTTCTCCCCAGTAGTATCACAGTCATCAGGTGACTGGGGAACACCTTACTTAATGGGTGCAATTTTACATGAAAAGAAAGTTTGCTTTTTCAGTATTTTCCGCTGGCACTCCACGCCATGTTGAGTTGTTAAGTAATTGTTGTCAAGCAATAGTGCTAAGTAACTATTTGCAGTGTTGGGTGTTCATTAGACTTCATTTGCACGTGTGGGTGCTGACAGCGCAACTTTGACTGTGAATATGATTAGTGCAGCGTAGGTGTGGCAGACGCATAAACTTTGAAAACAGTGTCTAGCATGTATTCATGTTAATATCATGTGACCTGATTTTCATTCAGAAACAGTTCTGCAAGTTCTACATATTATTCATAAATACTTCATGACGATATGACTGTTTTTGGGCTATTTTCAAACACCCGTTCATCATTCTAATATAGTACTATCTGTGTCTTCTTAAAAGGCAGGGGTTAGGGGGGCGTCATATAAATGATGATTATGGTGATTGATTACACAGGTCAACCAAAAAACACACTTTTCTTTTAAGTTTTTCAGGCTGATTTCAGATCTGCTTTCTGTTTTTTTCAGTCACATTAACTTTTTGAATTAATATTAGATTTTTTAAATTAAAACAACAGGCACCAATCAAGAACTGTTTCAATATTTTCAGTGTGGAGTCAGACAGGCCACACTGTGGCATAGATATAATGATCTGTGTCAGTCAGCTACCATTGTTTCTGTAAAAACGCTCAGCATATGATTACAGGGTAATACATACCAACTATCATGCAGTATAGAACTAGCTTCATCACAAAAACTGTAAAAAACACATCTTTGAAATCAGCATGAAAAACATGACACATCCCACAAAAACTTATCTCTGATGATTTTGATATATTGACCTATGTTATTGCTAACTAAAGGACTGAAAAGGACTACTGGCTTTCCCCTTGTACAAGCAGAACATAATGAGCGCTGTGGTGACTCCAGATAGTAATGAGTATTATACCCTCATTACATATGGACAGAAGTAATTAATAAATTGTAATGAGTTTAATTTGTTGTACCTACATTGCTCAGTCTCACAGATGATTCAGGGGCTCATTTCACTACATGTTGTATGCATAACTGTGTATGTAACAAAGAATATCAAATCTGGAATTTGTGCGTGTCTAACACTATGTCATACGGGGTCAGAAAGACATGAGCAAGTAATGTGTCATCCTCATGCGTCATCCTAACTGTATCTACACCAGAGCCCATCCTGAGAGAGCCTCTGATATCGATTGTAAAGTTAGCTGACCAAAGCGATCGAGGTTCTGTCAGCTACATACTGACTGGCTCTCCAAATGTTCATGCGAGTGCTCGTATGAATAGTGAGTGCTAGTCTAGGCTTAATTGCGGCCACTTCTGTGGGTTCACACAGAAGTGGCCACAATTAAGCCTAGACTAAAACTAAAGCATGTAAATGTGCTACTGAATAACTTTATAAGCTGTAATGTCTTGGAATTTTACAAACTCTTGATTCAGCAAGTATCTCCCTTCCAACCGGCTCCAGGTAAGTGTGTTTTAAGCGCGTTTGCCAGTATATTAATGTCTGCCAAAAGACCTTTCCTGTCATAGTAGGCGGCTTTTAGCCATGTTAAATGTCTCCCATACCTGAGAGGCTATCATCTGAATCCTCTTCATCCTCCTCTTCATCATCCACATCATCGTCTTCATCGTCATCGTCGTCCTCCACCGAGTCGTCCGAGTCCTTACTGATGGGACGCTCCTGCTCCTGCTCCGCTGCACCACGGTGGAACAGGTCCACCAAGGACTGCACCAGATGGTTCTGGGACGCCTCCTTCCAGCTGTCCAGAGGTTTGGGGGTTTTGCTCTTGCGGGAGTTTCGTGGCCTGGCCGGTAGCGGTGGGGCTGAAGTGGAGGCGATGTGAGGAGTCGGGGTGTCCTTTCTACCCCCTGTGCTGAGGTTCACAGGTAGGTCTGTTCGGGGCTTGGTGGTAAGGGCCAGTGGGACGTCCTGGGGAATGTTTTGGATCACCCCGTTGGCTTGGCTCAGGCCGAGCAGGGTCTGGGAGAGCAGCAGGCCGGCTGACGGGGCAGCACCCTGAGCTGCAGGGGGTTTTGTGCGCCCCGAGGAGGGTTTGAGAGAGAGAAGACTGGGTGGGAGAAGTGAAGGTGAAGAAGTGGAGGATTCTGTTCCAGGACACTTTGGGATCTTGTACAATTCCTGTTGCTTCTTCAATAGGAGCGGTAACTCCTGGTCCTGTGAGAGAAAGGACTAGAGGGAGAGAGAGAGGGGGAAGAGAGAGAGAGAGTGAAAAAGAGAGAGAAAGAGAGATATTAGTATCCATCAGAGTCACAGATTCAGGGTAATATAAAGAGTGAAGCCAGTAAAAGGAAAGGGAGAGGATGAAAAAGAGAGAGAAAGAAAAAGTGAGAGAAAAATAAAGGAGAGACAGAAAGGCAGGACGGGAGGAGAGAAGTGCAGAAAGATGTGGTAATTGCTCTGGTTGTCATGTGGCATAAGCGCTGTGCCGAGAGTGTGCGTGCAAGTGTGCTTGTGTGAGTTCGTGTTTGTGGTTGAGCACAATGCTGCGTGTGCTGTGACTCACTGTGGCTTCTGAACAATACAGTCCAGAGCAGGCATCGCTCACAGTGTCTGTACCGCTAAAAGCACCACTCATTACCACCGCAAAGGAAGAAAAAAAAACACAAACACACACACACACACACAGACTATTACAGTCGCTTTGCTCAATGTCATGAGATTTCTGCATCGCTCGGGTTCCGTTTCCTGTCTCCAATCAGTAAACACATGTTTGATGTTTGGTTGGTAATTTAAATGAATGAAACCGAAATCACAAGCCAATATAAAACCGTTCAGCACAATAATGGCGTGATAAAACCACTTTAGCTGATTACGAGGGGGAAGGAAAAAACGTGTATTAGCCTCTTCAGTGGTAATTTCATGCCTACAAAAGAAGGGGTGGGAAAAAGCCCATTTTTCCACTCATTTGCTAGAATCTAGGCCCTTAAGAAGTTGTGGAGTTAATTGCTTGTCGGCTTTGCTGAAGTAATTCTTATAAAGCTAACCACATTGTCACTTTCATTTACCAACCGAAGCCACACAGTGGGGAACCCAATCATACAGATAAGAGCGAGAGAGAAGCCCTCTCACTCGCTCTTTCTCCATCTCTCTCATTCTCTCCCGACCACCCCCTCGCCCTCTCTTTCTATCTCTAGCTCCCTCTCTCCCTCCCTCCCTCTCTCCTTTGCTTTCACTGACCTTTTCAAAGAGGCCAGTCAATAAAGAGACAAGTCACTGAATACCAACAGCACCCTGACACCCCTAATCTGAAATTGGCTTAAAAAGATACACAGACAAAAAACACTGAGAATGTGCCTCAGCTCATTTGCTTTTCCGGAACGTTGGAAAGAAAATGAATACAGAATAGATAGACATAATAAAAATGTATGTACTCTTGTGGTTCCCAATCCTGGTTGTGCAATACTTCTGCCCTGTTCAAATCATTTCTTTTTCATTTCAGGAAGGGCTTGTTAGTTCGCTTATTAGCTGGATCAGTTGGGTCAGAACGGAAGGCAGGACCGGGTAGCGTAATTCGCACCGGCCGTGTGCATGCCTAGTACTGATGTCCATCTCAAGTAATTTGAATACAAGCCTGCAGTCTGAGCTATAGCCTGGCATTTCTATGAGTGGCAAAAGTGTCTCTGTGACTGGAGGACGACTGCAGTGCTAATCAGTCTCTCATTGTGTTTGTTGTCTGACAAGATTGTCCTGCGAGTCCTTGCCCTTGTTGGTGTAGATGTATGGGCTATTATGGTGAAGGCTCACAAACTGATTTCATCTGCTTTGATGGTGCAGGTGATTAAGGTGGTCATCCCATGCTGTTGGGACAAATGTCATGGGATTATATGCCTCCTTGACCACCTCTGAAGGTGGTGGGAGTGATTGAATCGCAAGGCGTGTAGATCTCAGCCTCGACTTGCCAATATCCAATCATGTTTGGATCACCCCCAAGATTTATGTTAATGCAAGGTGTGAAATGGCCTTAGTTTAATTATCCAATAGGAGATGATGTACAGAGTATTCCAACTGGACAAAGTCCCTAGCTAACTGAATTTGTCTTTTGTGAAATACCCTTTAGTACATGTTGTGATACTTTATATAGTGTGTGTGTGTGTGTGTGTGTATGCGCCCACCTGTTTTAATCTGAAGCTAGTGATTTGAGCCAGAGAGTTCTCCAGAAGCTTTCTGTTGGCCAGAGCTTCCTGTGCCTTGCGGGCAGAGGCTAGAGAGCGTGCCCTGGGGGAGGGGGTCAGAGGTGGCGGTTTGGGGGAGGAGGATAGGGGAAGGGACTTGGGAGGTGAGGGGACGGAGAGTGGTTTGGGGGAGGAGCATAGAGAAAGTGGGAGGGGCTGATGAGATGAGACGATTGCAGTGGCTGAAGGAGGTTTAGGGGAGATTGCTGGAGGTCTGGGAGAAGAAGAGGAACTGAGTTGTTGGGGAGAGTTTGAAAGACGCTTAGGGGAGGATTCCCGGCGAGGTTGGGTTATTAACGCTAGTGGTTTGGTGCTGGCCACCAGGCCTGTGGCCTGGATGACACTGGTGGGCTGTGCCGGTCTGTCTCGCGGCCTTGAAGTCTGAGAGAGGGCAGAGGGCGAGGGCGAGCGGGGTAACGGAACCATATTCAGAAAGTCTAAGGGGGCGCCGCGGAGAAGGCCTTCTCGGATGTCCCATGCCTCCATAAGTCTGGGCTTCTCCTTGTTACTCAGTCCGAGATTTGGTGTCACAACCTGGGGAACAGACAGAGGTGCCATTTTAGTGTCGAAGCAAGTCAATAAATTGTCAATAATGACAGAAATAAGTGTGTTGTGTTGTAAATCTTTGAAAATAGAATAACTGATCAAGATACTCTGGTGACAATTCTTCACACTTCACACTATGCATGTATACATATACAGAAGGGTTCGTTATATAGCATAGACTAAAGGAAGTGTTGGGGGCAAATGGGCTTTTTTTTTTGTTACACGACCCATCAACACAGTGAGAAGAGAAGGCTCAGCAAATCAACAATCGACAGATGAATGAATTACAAAAACAATCATCAGTTGCACTATTTAGTCAAGACAGCTATCATCAGATGCAGCATACTAAACGACTGCACAAGAAACCAGCAAACTAATTTACCTTCGCTTTCTTCTTCTTCTGTCGTTCCTTTTCAGAGTCAGACTCTTCACTGTCTTTACTCTGGTCATCATCATCGTCATCATCATCTTCTTCCCCGAGGTCATCCAGGTCACTGCTGCTGACTCCCTCACTGTCACTATCCAATGATGAGCCTGATTCGCTGTCACTCACACCCAAGCCATCCCCCTGCTTTTTACGGGCTTTCTACAGTAGGCGAGAGAAACGTCAGTTATCATCTCTTATGCTGCTCAGCACAAGCCTTGGTTAAAAGATACATCAGACACAATCGGCCATAACATTCACAGGTGAAGTGAATAGCACCGATTATCTCATCATAGTGGCACCTGTCCAGGGGTGGGATATATTAGACAGCAAGTGAGCAGTCAGTTCTTCAAGTCGATGTGCCGGAAGCAGGAAAAATAGGCCAGCATGAGGATGCCGTGGTTAGTACCTACCAAAATGGCCCAAAGGGAAAACAAGTAAGCAACCATATTAGGTGCCCATGGCTCATGAAGAAGTTTGTGCTGGCTATGACAGAAATGTGCCAGGCACAACGCAGTTTGTTGCGTTTGAGGCTGCAAAGCCCCAGACCTGTCAAAGCGTCCATGCTGACCTCTGTACACTGCCAACTGAGCGTCAAAACAGGACTATGGAGCAATGGAAGAAGGTGGCCTGGTCTGATGAATCATATTTACATCATCTGGACAATCTATGGTCAAGATGGCACCAGCATGGAAGAAGAAGTCAAGCCGGCAGAGGCAGTGTGATGATCTGGGCAAGTACCTGCTGGGAAACCTTGGGTCTTAGCAGATACTTGTGGATATTACTTACCAACTACAGACCAAGTTCACCCCTTCATGTCAGTGGTATACCCAAAGGGCAGTGGCCTCCTTCAGCAGGATAATGTACCCTGGCACAGGAAAGGTTTTAGGAACATGACGACTCGTCTTCCAAATTCCCCAGATCTCAATCCGATCACGCGTCTATGGGAGATGCTGGACAAACTAGACTGATTCACGGAGGCCCTGCCTTACAACAGCCAATTAACAAGTCAGTTCTGAGTTGAAATGGTTGTGTCAAAGCAGAGAAAACTTTAGAAGGTGCACAGAGGACCATGGCTGGGAAACACTGATATCGAAGCCCAGATGTTTGCTGGTGATGTGTGCATACAGGTGCACTTTGGATGTATTTCACAGCCACCTTTCCTCTGAAGGGGACTCTGCTCCTTGTGCCAAATTATCTCTTACCTTCTCTTTAGGCCTCTGAGAGGGTTTCTCCTGGAGCTCTCCTGTGCTGTTGCTATGGTGACCAGCCTTGCGGGCACGGGGCTTGGCGTTGGGGGTCCGACTGTGCTCCGGGGGCCGCAGCGCGGGGGAGGGTGAGAGCGAGGCAGAGGCAGAGACGCTGCTTTTAGTGGCAGAAGGCGAGACAGCGCTGCCATTCACGGCCCCGTTAACACCTGCGCGACAGAACTAGGGTCACTTCAGGACTGAAAAGGGCATTTTTCACATTATCTAATAACAGATCGAGACTGCGATAAATGTAACACAGATTGTAAATACACCAACTGTAAAAAAGCCAGACTGAACTTTAAAGTGAACACCTGAGGCACTAGCTCAGAGCAATTATATCTAGTTTACTCACATACCTGAGGGCTGCCTTAAAATGTTTAACTAGCTCAGTTTGCCTTAGAGGCAAATATTCAAGTACTGAACAGCCTGATACATAAATAACCAAGCAGTGAGTGGACTTATCATTTGCAGAGTTGATAATTGCTACAAATTTGGCACATCGGTTAAAAACTGATAGGCAACAGTTTTAGCTAATTACCAGCCATTTGTAAATTTGGAATCACCATGAAAATAAATTACTATGCCTCTGCAGCTCCATTTTCTCCACATCTCCATATAAAAACATTAATTTAGCATGTTATGAGAGTTACTGCTCAGTCAGCATGCAAAACACAGGGGAAATGTTTAAGCGGCCCACCTTTAGACCCTCGGCTGCTTTTGCTCTGGGTTTTGGAAGTGTATGTAGTGGCCTCGTGGTTCTGGAGGGGAGGCGCAAACAGCGGGGGCAGGCCCAGGAAAGGCGGATAGAAGGCTGCAGGACTCCGCCCATGAGCTTCAGCTGCTCTCCACCACTCTGAGGAACAGAGAAATATTTTACACTCATCACCAATAACTACACTACATTCATCATTCCAATGTTATTCAACACCTCACATCATAAACATCATTAGTCATGATGTACAAGTTATAATAAAACCCTACATCTCCGTATGTTCCTTTTTTGCTGGTGGAAAAAAAATCAAATGTTTACATCACTTGCACTCGTCACAAAATATACATTAAAATATTTGTTATTGACATAAAACTCCAGTCATTTAATTGAATATACATATACCAGCATAAACAGTACATAACAACATATGTCTACGTTATACTGGAGGTCTGTTCTAGCCTCGAAAGAACACACAACACTGTTATTTTTTTTTGCTCAACATTGAAGTGCTTTACCTGTGAAAGCCCCAAGCTGAGGGTGGGCTGCCAAGGCTGCAGTGATCCCCAGAGCCCCCAGGCCCCCAAACTCAGGACGTGCTGTGGCTGGGGACAGGAGACCAAAGGCAGGATGAGCCATCACTGGGAAGGCACTGGGCACGGAGGTCACTGAGCTGATGCTGAACGGCTGCTCACCCCCTACCACCCCGAACAGAGGGCCTGCAACAGAGGGCACAAAAAAGATGTGTAAGATTTGGCATCTAAAGTTTGCTTCTTTAATTTGCCTGGAGCTACCAAGTAATAGAAGCTTATACCCCAACAATTAGCACCATCTAAACTGAAAGGCTAAATCTCCACCATTGCCTCAGGTGTCAGGCTTCCTCATGTGAGTTCTGGTAATGTATGATGCTCTGGATGTACTGATAAAAGTAGCTGATACCTCTGGATAGCCCTGTAGCTCCAAATCCAGAAATAAACACATTGTGGCTAGTTAACTACATTTAGAAAAAATCTACCAAAATTTAGATTTCTTGACAAACTATCACTTTCATAATTGAGATTAATCTATTTGGCACCACAACGGTTCGAGATGTGCAAAGATCTTTCACCAAACCCTCCCTTTAATCACTACACACATTTAGTAATCTCTTCTTACACACAAACACACATTCTCCAGCCACTTCACACATATTCCAGGCTGCAGGAAGACAGACACACACACACACACATGTAGCCCCCTTCACATTCTCACATGTAATTCATGCTTTATCCACATTGAAGGTGTTCCATTCCCCAAGCAATCCTACCCTGTCCTTTTCTTATATGGACAATAGTTACATTTGGCAAAGTACAGAAGACTCTGGATGACCCACCAAGGATCAGCCCGGCTCATTCTGCTGTCAGGAAATTTATTATGCAGATTCTCAGCTGTAACCCCCCCGCTTTCTCTCTCTCTCTCTCTCTCTCTCTCTCTCTCTCTCTCTGATCATAGTTAGTTTCAAATGCAAGAGGCTGCATTAAACAGCAAGGTTTCACTAAATAACATCTGTGATCAGAAAAAGTGGTCAGGAAAATGCAAGAGGGGTGAAAGGCTCTATCATGTAAGCCCTATAAAATAAATTAAAAAGTGACAGTTTGGTAAAAAAAAAATCTAATTTACACCATTTTCCCTTACCTCAAACACAACTCATCAGTTTAGACATGTCTGGTGTCTGAGTTTGCAATATAGCAAATAGGCAGCAGTGGTTTAAACCCTACCGATCAGTGTAATGCAAAGTGCATACTCGCCTCAAACCAGGTCAAGTTACTCAAAAATCTCTAATCTCTGACAGTATCAGCCGCAGTTTTGTCTACACATCTGCACATTTTTATTAATGCCGTCTGCCAGTGTCACAATGGTAACAAAGGAAAAATTGTGCAAATCTGATTTATTGCCAAACTATCACTTTAACCAGAACAACACCTGAGGTGGCAAAGAATCCTTCCTTCTTTACTCACGTGTATGACCCTGTGTAAAAGTATCACGGCCTTCATCATCATCCTCATCATCATTATCACCATAATCATGTCTTTTTTTTGCAGTATTCTCTGGCAGAAGCACTGCCGTGTACTGTCTCCTCCAGGAGTCAGATGCAATTTCTGTGCCGCATATTTCATGCAAATTCAATTTGCATTAGAGAGCGCGTGGGGAAAAAGGCTTGGGCACGCTGTTCCAGCAGTGCAGCCGAGCGCCAGGTCAGACGCACGCACACACAAAAGTGATGACTGCGAAATACAGAGCCCCCCCCACTTTTTTTTTTTTTAATGCAGCACTGCTGGAGGAGAGGATGAGCGGCAGATGCAAATGAATAACAGAGATGGCCAGACTGTCTGGATCTGCCTGAGGGAAGGCGTGCAGCATAGTCCCTAAAGGCACCATTCACTCTACCAGCTTCGGGCTCAAATACACATCAAATACACATTAAATACGCATGTATGTATGTTTAATATATATACATACGCACACACACACACACACACAGTGAAAGAGTTTGAGATACAGCGACAGAGCAAAAGAGAGAAAAGTGTGAGGGCAGAAAGGAAAGAGCTGGAGAAAGAAAGATAAAATAAAGAGTGAGAGTGCGACAGAGTAAGAGTGAGAGTAAAGGAATGTGAAGAGAGAGAGAAATTTTCCCCAAAAGGTTGACATCCGTTCCTGCTGGCACTCTCCACACACACACACACACACACACACACACACACACAGGCAAAAAAAAAAACGCCAGCCTCATATTAATGCGCTTTCAGCCAGGCAATAATTAAATCAGACGCAAGGAGAAGGAGCAGAGCAGAATTACAGGATTACCTGATATCCTTCTTTTCCTATCCTTTCTCTCTCTCTCTCTCTCTCTCTCTCTCTCTCTCTCTCTCTCTCTCTCACACACACTCTCCCACTCTCTTATTTTGACACTTGGTCTCTCCTTTTACCTTCTTCAACAACCCTGTTTTTCTTGAACATGTACATTAAGGATGTACAATATACTGTCAATCATTATCACAATATTGCCTTTTAAATCAACGAGCCCACAGAAGGCTGCAATATGCAGATACTCTAATCACAGCGCTAACATTCTGTGAGCATTCTGACCAATCACAGCTCCAGATCAGTATTTCTGTGGGAGTTCTGATGAATCAAGAAATGCATACAATCCAACCAAAGTAAACTTTATCAAACAGAATGCAGGGCAGTGTTTATCCAAGTCACATTATTGACTGATTAATGCGTTTCTAATGTATTGTAAGCCACATTGCAGTCACAATATGTAGCTATGTAATCACAATATTAGTATTTTGTTCGTATTGTGTAGCCTTAGCAAATACAATCACAATAAACAATTGCTGTCCTTTCTTTTCCCTCTCCTTCCCTCTGACAAACAGGGCCATCTAAAAATGCACTGCTGTGTTTTCTCTCCCCCACTGTCTGTCTCCTTCTTTCTCTCTCTCATGTGGGATGCAGCAGAGAGGGATTAACATGCCCTTTGTTGGCGTCAATCACGCTGCGGCGGACAGATCGGAGTTAATTGCACGCGTGTGTTTGTGGGGGAGAAAAAAAGAGAGAGAGGAGCAAGAGAGAGAGATAGAGATAGAGAGAGAGAGAGAGAGGGAAAGAAAGAGAAAGAGAGACACTAGTGTTCTCCATTTTGCCCTGTAAGACATACATGAATTCACCATTTCAAGGCGAAACACACCTCAGGAGATACAAACTAAAGAATCATACATCGCATTTCACCCTCCCAGATCACACATGCCATAAACCTCCTTTTATATTTCTGTTTTATTGTTTCTCATTAAAAGAAGCAGAGAAATTTGCGCTGCTCATTGCTCATTAAAAGAAACCGAGAAATACTGTCAGGAGCAAAGATTCTGCTCGTTCAATCGAATTCCCAGTTTTGTTTGTAAGTGGAAAATATTTTGATATATCTGATGTCTCTAGTCTTGTTTCATACCATCAAATAAAATACGTTTTCGCAATGTCTGCCACTGAATCATCGATATTGGCTGATACTCAAGAGTTGCAATCTCCTGACAACACAGCACAGTCTCGGAAAGAGGAACAAAGTCTGCTCACTAATTCTAGGCAAAAATTAAGTTACATCATGGGACATGATGTATTCATTTAAACAGGTTTCATTTTACAAGAGGCTATGAAAATTACCAAACAAAATGGCATAATGTAAGATAATACTGGAGATAATAAGCGCAGCACAGGGGCTGGCATGTTCTTGAGTTGCTGGGAAGAATCAGTGCTTGTATGATGGCTGATAGAACGGCATCTTTAGGCCTCAATCCTCCAGAGACAATGGCAATCTCATAACAAACCTCCATTTGGCTCTTCTATAGAGTGCTGAGGCCACACAAACACACACACACTGCAGGCTTTTAAATCCACAAGCATGCATGCGCGCACACACAAAGACCTCTACAGATATGGAGGCAGATTGGAGAGATGGACTATGGTCGATACAAGCCTCTAATGGGGAACTCACAGGATCAACATGAGGATGAAAAATATATTGGACTGCGAAGCGCGGTGAATAAATTACACTGTGGACACTGGAGCTGACATCACAGCATATTCTTAAGAGGCCATTTCAGGAACAGAAGCAAAGAGCAGCAAATGGACATTGAGAGTAAAGTCCTGATTGAGAGAGAAATATGGGAAAGAAAGGAAAAAAAGTCGGAAAACAAGCAACCTGAAGCAAAAAGGTGGCGAAAGGGACAGGATGGAACAGGACAGGAAAGGAAAACGTCACCGACAGAGAGAGCAACACAGACACGCGCTCAGACAGTTGGAAGCGGAAAGCAGCAGAGGTTCGACAAAAGCCTGGTTAATTGTCTGAGCCTCATTAATGCAGCAGCTTTTCAATTTGCAGCCAAAGCTGTGAGTGCTAAAGCCTGGCTGGGAGAAAAGGTGTTTTCACATGTTCCACAATACATGGTAATTACGGCAAGAGCCAGGCAGAGCCTTTCCTCGGCACTAAGCTAGCGGCGGGAACTCAGGGGCCAGGGCCCTTTACTTACACACACACATGGGAGGGGAGGGGGGTGTAGAGCAGGAGCTTAACAGAACACTGGGGAGAAGTACTTAAATCAATCTGAATCGTTTGCCCACGTTTACACTGTTATTATGAGGAAAGTAAGAGTGTTGTGTTGTAGATTATGGCTACATGCATAAGTGTATGTGCGGTTATAAGTAACCTTTTATCACTGAGGGAAAGAAAGAAGGCTTAAATGAGATTCTAAATGTGTGAAAAAATGATATTTTGAAGTTTTGAGTGCGGCGGAATGTGTGGTGAGTGTCTATCTTTGAGTGAAGGTGTTAGTATATAAAGTAATCCCCCTTTTTACACGCTTCAGGAGTCACGGATTCAGTCACACGCAGATTGTTTTTGCGGAAATAACAAGAACGCGGAAACTGCAAATATCCTCCACCTTTTTGCTTTTTTGTGGCAATAAATATATATATTTTTGGATGTTTTCACACAAGGAGACACTTCTCCGTGGTGTCCCAATACTTTTGTCCCTTGACTTATCCAGTTGTATAACTCAGCGGGGAAAGCACGCAGACACTTAAAACTCCAGGAGACCTTTTCAATGAGCACTCATTTGTATTTTTAGCCCGAGTAGATCAGGGGTTATTCCCCGAAAACCGTTCACCTCGCTGCGGTGCCCCAATACTTTTGTCCCGCCACCTTCCGAGTTGCATATCTCGGCCGGGAAATGTAAAAAATCGGCGGGGAATTTAAAAAGAGGCGAACACGGTGAGATGAAATTGTTCTGGGCGCATATTTGGGGGCATATTTAGGGTTTACACTCTAAAAATAGGCATTTTAGGCATGTCTCTTCAAAAACCCAAAGGAGGAGTTCTATTTATCTTCTGCTCATCGCGCTGCATGACATAATTGTGTTTCAGATCACAAACTGATGACTGGTCATTTTCCTGCAGGATTTTCAGGTCGAGGCAGAATTCCTGGTACTGTCAATTATGGCACTGGGTGTGTACACTGAAGTGTATACTCGTAAAGTTTTTCTATGTGTGCATGCGCATTCTCTTACCACAGGTAGTAAGTGAGGCTGTAGCTCCGTGGTTGAGGCTGCTCTTGGTGTTGGAGGCCGAGGACGCGGAGGATGACGATGAGGACGAAGATGAGGCGTTGTGTACAGAGACCGGGGTGGAGGAAGGCGAAGCCAGCCGCTCTCCAGACTCCATATCTGTCAAACACAATCGAATCAAAGTGGTTAAAATCAGCACGCACACACACCCTGCCACTCTCTCTTTCACATCTCACTTACCCCAAACAATATTCCTATTTAAAACCAGTCACTAGTCACTCCATGCCACCCTCCTACTCACACACACACACACACACACACACACACACACACACACACACACACACACACACACACACACACACACAC
>JBBPDC010000108.1:2579352-2597851 GCA_037974485.1 Hemigrammopetersius urotaenia | reverse complement strand
ACACACACACACACACACACACACACACACACACACACACACACACACACACACACACACACACACACACGCTATTAGATCTCAGAGATGGAGCCATCCGCAGAATATCAACTAACAGCGCTTTGCCCATGAGCAATTCTGATGGACCAGCATACACACATACACGCACAAACACACACAATGAGCCGGACACAGAAGCTATGTCCTGCTCCCTGCCCCCCATTCCACCCCTTCCTTTTATGAAATCTTGCAATCTCCACCCCCATCTGGCTCCCCCTAAAGGTCACTGGGTCATGACCCTGCTAGAAACCAGTTCATTACGATTTCCCCCTCAGACATTTCCAAACAGCCAGATTGGGGCTGCAGGGACACTGACACCTTAGACATGGACAAATTAATGTGATTTAACGTTCTGCAGCTTTAAGGCAGCACAGTGGTGCAGTGGTTAGCACCTGTCCTGGGTTTCCTGGACGGGGTGGCCAGGGTCCTTTCTGTGTGGAGTTTGCATGTTCTCCTGTGTCTGTGTGGGTTTCTGCTGGTCTTTGGACCTCCCACGGTCTAAAGACATGTACGTCAGGTGAATTGGAGATGTTAAATGGTCCATAGCTACAACCGTGTCAATCTGTGTGTCATCTGTGTGCGATGGACTGGCAACCTGTACAGTTTGTTTCCCAGTCGTTCGAGCTATAGGCACCTTCCTGCAACATTTGTTAGGCTAAGCAGGTTAGACAATGAATGAACAAACAGTTACACATTGCAAGACTGATATGCCTTATTTAGCAGAGAATGTTAGACTACAGAATAACAAACCGGAATGCAATGTATCACTACTATCTCCTAAAAGAATCCAATTTTTTGCTAACTCTGCAGTTCCCTTACTCCTAACGCATGCATGATAACAGCATGATAACACATTTTTATGCAAATAACTATTTTAGCAATATTTAATAAATTGACTCATTCATTACCAACCATCACTTTAGCGATATGTGGGGAAACATGCATCAGGTTTAAACATTTTTGTTTATTGTGTGGTTTAACAGCAGATATTTTTTTTACATTCTAAAACATAAAAAAAAGACTAATTGGGATGTGACGACAACTTGATGTGGTCAAAGACAGGCCTGTGTTACTTTGAACAAAAACATCTAAAGTTTGGTAGGATCACATGAATCCTATTTAAACACCCACAGAAAGTCACAGTATAAAAAAACTAACTTTTTAGAGGGCTCTTTGTATCAGTGTGGCAAATGGCAAAGGCCAATAGCATATTCATGCACAACAAATGGTACGGCCTATTGTGCAGCCCTAAAACAAATCTATGCAAACCTCATCTTAATCACATTCCACCTACGGCATGACAAATAAGCCTTAGCCTTAGCCTGGCTTAGCTTTTTGACAGCGCTCAAACACACGCGCCTCAGTCTTCTCGGCTGCGTGTCAGAACGCCACTGAAATTATTCACAGGCACCGCCGCACAACTGCAAGCCACAAAGGAACATTTAGTCAGAGAGGGAACCCGCAAACAAACACACGTGTGCGGGTGAATGAACATTGTCATCCCCTCTGTGTGCACGTTTCTTGTCAAATATTTAATAACCAAAAAAGAAGAAGAAAAATGAAACACAATTGAACAGTTTTGGGTGCACTGTCCTGCCTGTCTCTATGGCAACCCCAAAGACAGACAGCTGCTAAATACTGTTTACCTTTCGCCAACCAATCACTTAGCGTGATTACAGGTAATATCAACGGTAATAGGCCGGGGCCTCCAAATAATTCATAACAACAACCATGATTACCACAGTAACGGTATGCCTGGGTATTTAAGGATCCAATCCTCAGTTAATTATCAGAAATTAAAACGGGTTTAGCGTCAGAATTAGCCTGATTTTATAGGTAATTAGCTGCCTTCCACTGTGGCACTGCAAGGCAGGAGCTGTAATCTCCGTGAGCTACGTAATTAATTTGGCTTGGTGAAGGCAGCCAATAGGAGGCCTAGAAAAAACAGCAGCTCGCAGATCCCGCGAATGAGGAAATCATATGCTAATTGCATTCAGAGCGCTTTGTGGGATATGGCCTGCCAATCCAATGTGGAAATGAATCTCGGCAGCCTGACTATACACAGCACAGCTGTCTGGACAATGCACAGGTAACTAGAACATCTGAAGGCACATGGGTAAAGAGCACACACAGCCTTTTCTCCTACATTCCAGCCTGCAAATCAACCCTTAGGCCAAACAAACCCATTACTGTCCCTGAGAGAAAGTGGTGTTGCATTCTCAAACAGCTCCCTGCAGCCTATATAATGCAATGCATAGGTTATCAAAGGATGGCCCTCTCCACTCAAACACTCCATTAGGGAGTCAGCATGTGTATACAGATTCTGTGATTTGTGTAGGCATGTATGTAAGCACATGTCCTATTGTAAGTGTGGATATTTTATATTATCTAGGTCTATATCTACCAATATAGCAGTCTATATAAACATTATATATTTATTTATACACGCAAAGACAATATATACATATACGTGTGTGTGTGTGTGTGTGTGTGTGTGTGCACGTGCATGTGTGTGACCCACACATTTCACTCATTAGGTCCCACAGTAACAGATGGCTGATGCTAGCCTCGCTAATCCGCCAACAGAGTCATCAGCATGGATCAGCACTAAGCAGAGCATGCCAGCTCCACTGCTAACGTGAACGCAATGTCTCCTTTGCTAATGGAGCGAGGAGGACCACACACACTTTCTCTCCATCATTGTTGTGGCTGGACTGGGCTAATGGTAGCCCAATGTAGGCCACTCAGGGTCCCGGGTGTCTTTCAGTCTCCACTAAAGGCTATTCAAACACACAAAGCACTCGCAAAACTACACCCTCTTCGCTAGTGCACAATTTTTAAGTGCCGTATTACAAGGTGGGAATATAACAGATTCTTGACAAAAAAATACAAATTTGGTTAGTTTTTAAGACTCATTTAAACCTATGCAAACCTATGAAAGAAGGCCCACAGTTAAAGTAATCTCATTTAAGTTAGCTAACTCAACTATATAAATAATAATGTAAACTATGGAAATTAAGACGTTCTAAAAATGTCTTTGAACTCTAAATTAATATAAAAACTAATCACGATATCGCTGCTGAAAACGCCATGGACTCTTATACCACAGATCACTATCCCAGTACCAAAGCACTGTATGTCAATATAAAACTTTTTAATAAGAATTATATTATGATAATTACCCGACCGGTGCATGAATGGGCGGGGCTAAACTGCTATAGCCAGAATAAGGAGGTGTAATTAAAAGTGTTAATTTTGTGATCTTTTTTTTGCATATTCACCATATTTGGACTGCATAGATGGAGAGAGTAAGCGTAGTATTTGAAACATTATTTACAGACTTTTAATTGCAGAAAAGTGATGATATGGGCCCTTTAAGATCATGAAAGAAGGTATCGCAATATGTAGCAATAAAACTGCATTACTGACATTTTGTCCGTACAGCTCCAACACTGACTAAGAAAAGTTAACACTGCAGACTTTACAGTGAGCTGTGAATATGCTCCAACCAATTACATTCTAAATTCGACATTAAAGACAGACATCAAATAAAGAACAGAGTCGTCGTGTGAACCAGAGCTACTCTGCATATCTCAAATGCAGTGACAGGATTCAAGGTGTCTGACAATGGCATGTTAAATATCACAATTTCAGGTTCGTTAGTTTGCTCATGTGACAGGTGAACACTGATGCAGACTGATAAGAAACCATCCGGATTCATTTACAGATTCATGCATTTTTCCACTATTCTGTAAAATAAAAAGCTGTATTTCTAATCCAAATCTATTGAATAGTTTGATGAGCAAACCTGTGAACCGTTAGCCTAAGAAGTCACTTTAATCTTGAATTAGTCTCTCCATTTGTTCTCCATAGTGTTTCAGATTTAACAGTGTGGTCCACTGTAATGATTTGTGCACAGGATTGAGTGTGCGACTCAAACAATACCCAACAAAGCCTAAAGTCACCAAGTCTCAACCATTTCATAAGCGAATGAAAGCTTTCATAGCACATCTAGGAAAACACTTTGAGGAGTGTGATCCCTCAAACACCAGTGCACACTTCTGCGAGAGGCCAGGGAGGGCATGATACTCTGGTTAATGAGTGTCCAAATGCAGCAGGCTCCCTCGGCCCTTCTGCCTCATTGATTGGCCATAGCGGCACAGTGACGCTATTGGCTGGAGCGGCTCTTCTTAAGCGTGAGATGGCTTCGCCTGTCGCCCGGCGTGCAGTTGCTTGGTGACACTGGCAGCCACACCAGTGAGTGAGTGAGTGAGTGAGGGAGAGAGAGAGAGAGAGAGAGAGAGAGAGAGAGGGGAAGACAGGGGGAGAAGCAGAAAGAGATGGACAGACCAGGGGAGAGACAGAGAGAGGAGACAGAGGGAGGGAGAGAGAAAACAATGGGCAAACATCTAGACAGAGTGCATGAAATCGAGAGAGGGACAGACATTGACAAACACAATGAAGGGGAAAAAAATACAGAGAGAGAGAGAGAGAGAAAGAGGGGGGAGAAAGAAAAGATAGAAAGAAAAACCTCATTCCGGTGTTAAATCATCACTCTGTACATCCAGCGGGAGAGGGCAGATGGGAAGGAAAAAAAAAAAGAAAAAACTGAAGTAAAGGGGGAGGGGGGGGGGGTGTATGTAATGTGCACTGTGGCTTTTACACCGCAATGTGCTGTTCACTGTTTTTTTTAACCTGTCTCAGCTGTGAGGGAGGTTTAGAGCGTATGTGTGAGTGTGTGTGTGTGTGTGTGTGTGTATGCGTGTGTGTGTGTGTGTTTGTTTGTGTGTGTGCCCGCTCCCCCTCTAGTATAATGTAAAGGACTCTTTTGAGCATGGCAGCGCAGCAAGGCCTAACTGATAATAGTGATTTCAATGCCATTGACAGTGAGCTAATAGCGGAGCCTTTTTTTCCGCAGTGGACTTGGCTCGCCTGGGTACGCAGCCTCTTTACAAAACAGTATGCAACCTTCACAGACCAAACCAGCAGTGCCACTTTGATCCTGTTCGAATATACGGAATATGCCGGCTTGGAAAGGTAATATTGATGCAGCGCTGAAGACTCTGACCTGAGGTCACCCAGCTTTAATCAGAGAGTGAACAAGAAGCTGCTGGAAAAACTGCAATTCAAAGTGATTGCATCGCTCGGATATGCATGCGTGTGTGTGTGTGTGTGTGTGTTATGAGTAACCAGAGATCAGGGGCTCAACCCACACCCAAACAAAGGGCCCGTGACAGATGGCAAAGCAGTGCATGCTGGGATGCGTGGGTCCCCCGGCCGAGAACTGCTCTTTGGCCCTGTGTTGAGTTACCAGATATACAGATACACACAGAAGTGCAGTCTGCCTGAATGAGCCATCACACACACAAAATATATTTTGTTCGCTAATTGTGACACTGTTATTTGCAAAACTGTTATCAGAGAGTTGCTGCATATGCAAATGAGCCCTCTAACCAATCACTGCTCCAGATGAGTGTCTTTGTGGGTGTTTTGATGCATCAAGATATTTATATTATTTAAAATTTTGGACAAAACAGTGCAGTTTCTCCAGGAAACAAGAACCTGACAGATATATCAGCTGACCGACCCCACTGACAGCCCATAGTTAGCAGCGGAAAACACTGCCAATAATTGTTGAGCATTTTCGTTGTGGTATCGTTTGGATTCAAACCCACAATCCCTCAATGATGGGGCAAAACCCAACACAAACACGCAACATGTACTCAAACATAACCAGCAGCAGGACAACACCATAACATACAAACCCTTCACATACAGAAGTACAACAGCTATATAAGAGGTATATATTATACATCATTGCTCTTGAAGCCTTGAAATTTTAAGTTATAAACCGTATGCCACCTGAAGTGTTACTATTCTGTTTTTTTTAGAGGTTTTGATCTGACTGTGATTATATTTATATGAGGATATTGGAAATGTCATTCGGAATGGTTTGATGTGAAATGCTCCAAAACTAGTTATGGGAATTCTGGCCTCCTAAAGAGCCCATATCCTTAATTATTATTTTCATTTTATTTCCCCCCCAAGCTAGATCTATTTATGAGGTTTTATGTGCAGCAATATCCATGTGATCATTTTCCAGCCATGCATCAGGCTGGTTTGAGTACTGTACCTCAATAAGCAGTCTGGGCTGAAACACTCATGAGTGTGATCTGATGAAGCTAAATTGCTGGAGACTAAATAGATGGGTATTTGCAAATGCAGTTGTTTCCATACTACAAACATTCTGAAACTGTGTTTACATACCATTAAAATAAAAGGCAGAGGCATTCCATTTTCCCTGTGGGTCCTTCAAAAGTGATACTAGCAACAACATCGTAATATCACTATGAAGGACTCACAATCCCAACTTTACAGCTGGACACCAAAGATACATTTACATTTATAGCATTTTATCCAAAGGGACTTCCATTCCCTAACTACAGCAACTTGGGATTAAGGGTCTTGCTCAACAGATACTGAACCAACAAGCACGTATGTGTGTGTGTGTGTGTGGTCATGTTCAGCTACCATTCTTTTCCTTTTACTCTTTCCTTCAGTGCAGATTTGTACAGATGTGCCTTGTTGAGGAGTTAAACTGTAATGGGCAGATGCTCACTCTGCGTGTGTTGAGCTCTGTGAGGGGACAGATTCTCAGTCTGTGTGTGTGTGTGTCTCTGTGAGTGTGGATCTTGCCTATCCCCTCTCTCTAAGGCATTACAGTGGACTGGAGTGTGTTACACACACATTCCACAAGCTCTCTGTCACACACGCACACACACACACACACACACACACACACACACACACACACACAGACTGAGAATGTGTGTAACACATACACACACTCCAAAAGGTTGACCATGACACACTCACACAAACACAGCTGAGGTTCCTGCAGCACTCTCTGTCTGTCTCTGTCCCCCCCCCCACACACACACACACACTGTGTGTGAACAGCAGTGAAACAACAGGCCTAACCCAAAAGCTCAGACATTTCCAAAGGACCTTGCTGGACATGACATGTGCTTTAAAGAGATAATCTGGGGGAAATGATTATCCAAGACTTGCTTTGTTTCAGAAGTTTGCTTTTTTAATTGTGCACTTAAGCTACAAACCTAACGTAACTAGAAGAAAGATTAAACACACTTTAACATCATGATAACAGTATATACTGCAGTAGGGGTGTTGCACCCCAGTTCTGGAGGAAACACACGGCACAGTTTGAGAACTTCTTTTTCTCAAAAAAGAAAGAAGTAGAGAAACAAATGTCTGACAATTTGCTTGCAAATATGAGTATATTTTTTAGGCTGAACTACCGCTTTAAAATCTACACCGGCACTCTAGGTCTTGGAAGACACACAGCAGTCCAGTGCCACTCATTTTCACCATGAAAAAGCTCAGAACAATGACTGAACACATGGAAAGAGTTGCACGGAATTCCCCTCAGCTGCGTTTCTTTTCCGTACCTCCTGCAGGCTCAGTCAGGAGCGGCTGAAACTCCGCCATCTCATAACCAGCCCTGACTTTCCCTGGAATTAAATAAACAGGCACGTCCCACCTTTCAGTGGCAGCATTAGTGTTCTGTTGTTGCGGTACCAGAGACTGAATTACCAATGAGTTCCAACAGAGCCTTTAAAGGAATATTACAGCATTTCTCCAATCTAATAGCCTGCTGTATCTGTAGCACACAAGCACGATCATCACTGACAATGCTGACATTTCCTTGTGCAGAAATTCCCTTGACAGAGTTATGAAAAAAAGCCTACTGGTCAGGTGTTCTAAATGTGAAATATGCCTCAGTACCAGCCCACTGACTTCTATTGTGTGTTTTTAGTCCACGAGTTGTGGACTTTAAGTACAGACAGAATTACGGTGCATGGAAAATAACCACATGCTACAGATGGGGGCACAAAGAGATGAGACTGAAAAATGCTGGAGTAGTCCTTTAAGTACATACTAGAGCTGCACGATAGGGACAAAATATCAGCCTTGTGAAAGCACAGCTACATGTTGCAGACCTTTGTTGGATTAGACATTGGATTACAAGACCTTGATTCATCAGAACACCCAATATCTCACTTCGAGAGTGACTGGTCACCCTGTTGGAAACACTGTGATTGGCTAGAGCTCAATGTGCACATCAAAGCCTTTTGTGATATCAGTATTACAGAGACTGATATTGCGGTAACGATTAGCAGATGATATATTGTGCAGCCCTCGTACAGGTTCAACAAACAGGTCAGCAGTAAGGCCTTCGTTTGGGATATAATTTCGCTGGTCTTTTCAAAAGGTTTGTGCCAATCCACCCTCAGCTCCCAGTGGACGTATTCTAAATCATTACATCTCGAGAGAGAGAGAAAGAGGGAGAGAAGGAGAAGTAGAGGCAGATAGCGGGCAAGAGACAAAGTGCAAGTGTGTGAGTAAGAGAGTAAGAGAGGGAGAGAGAGAGAGACCCTGATGAATCTGCTACCTCCCATCCTTTACCGAAGCCCATTTCTTATTCACTCCGGAGGCAGCGGCACGTTCAGATCCGGCCAAAACCGGATATATTTAGACACTCCATTACAGAAAGAACAGTGTGTGTATGGGTGTGTGAGAGGAAGAGAGAGACACAAGCTAACTGTTCTTGCAAATGTAGCGTCTCAATTAACTTGAATGTTTTGCAAATCCACACAGCATTATACACATGAAGCACATGAACACACACACACACACACACACCTACCCACTCGCACATACTCAGAAAGGAGCATGGGAAAGCCAGAGAGATAATTACACTTATTACTCTATATTACACACACTTTAATCACTTTCTCTCTTGTTAAGCCCCAAATCATTTACTCAGCTCCACTCTCTCCCCCCAGGCTACATCAACATGATTATCTATTCCTGATCATAATAAAAAATGATTTAGAGCGCAGCGGCAGTGGAGCAAGCATGAACAGGGATTTCTCTCCTGCATTAGGGAGGGCGGTAGCCGCAGACCGGTGCGGCTGGGAGCGTTCATGTAAGATTGTTGGCAAGGGGCTTGAAAGCAGGCTGGAAAATCCATCGGCAGCTTCAAATCCGGGGCAACGGGAGACAAGCAGCCACCGTTATTGATCAGCGTCAGCTAAGAAAACAGGTGTGACTGTTGTGCTGTCGCTGAACTCACAGAAGTGCGGTGCAATTAATCTGATATTAAAGTGACAGTTCAGTCAAAAGTCAAAACAAAATCTGCCCCCTTATCCCAAATGCAGGAAGTGGTGTCTGAAGCCCACACTGGACATAAACTGTTCACTGCATGGCTAAAAACAGCAGCAACAGTCATTTTAAAGCTTGAAGTATGTGTGTGCCTCCATTTTCATGTATATCTCATTATGACTGTCTTAGAAACCACAGAGACTACAGATAGGAACATTTTCTGTAAAAGTAATGGGTCACTCAGAGTGGTCTAATGTGAAACTTACCATATAATACCTCAGTAGTGGTGACATGATAAGAACCAGGCATTCAACACTTCAGTGCCTGTAAACTGTACCTCACAAAGTTGTTATATTAAACTTTTATATGCAGAGGTTTTTTTGGATTTTTCAAAATATTTTCCTCCATGTCTAGTTCCCACTGTCGCTAAAACACCCCATCACTTTCACTGATACTGTGGAAGGGAGAAGCCTAGCACTGGACAATTCGACACATTGGAGGAGATAACTATCAGCTATCAGATGGCCATGCAGGCAAGCATTGCACTTCCAGCGGGGATGGAAAGAGACTTAATGTGAGAAAGGTATATGGAGATGTAAAGCAAAGTGATTCCAAAATAAGACACAAATCATAAATAAAATTACTAGTGCTGTTAAAAATATCGCGTTAACTATTTGCGTTAATTTATTTTCTATAACGCTTTAAAATACATTTGAAAATTAAACGCCCCTTTGCATTGCAGTACCACACAATCAGTGGGGGCAGTATTGCGTTACGCCACTTCATCTGGCCAATGCTGCTGCTGAGTCAAGCTAGCAATGGAAGATAAACACACACTGTTAAATGAACAATTTCGCATTAAGTTACTACCAGAGGGGGGTTTGGACCAGACAAGGGTAATATGTGTGCTTCAAGGCGAAGACAGCAGAGGGAGGGGGTCTCCGACGGTTGCAGGAGTTTGGAGCGAGAGGCAGGACTTTAGTTAGGCTTTGTCCTTTAATTCAGTGGTCCCCAACCCCCGGGCCGTGGATCATGTGGTACCGGTCCGCCGGCTGCACAGAAACAAAACCGTGGATGTTACCCGTGTTATATTGTTGGCTTGTTGTTATGAAAATGCTGTTAATAAAGCTGCGAGTACACACTGGATTTACGTTTATTATTATATTTTAAAGATACCTAATTATTATATTTTTAAAATATCTCCATTTTATGCGTATCATTTATTTGTATAATATACGTGTATTTATCTGCCACTCCTTAAAGGTCGGGCCGTGAAAATAGTTTCTGATATTAAACCAGTCCGTGATGTTATGCATTTTCTATTTAAAAGTAAGTTTTGTTTTTATATCACAGCTTTTAAAAGTGTGAGTTGGGAAAAAAATAAACAAAGCCTTCTTTGTAAAATTGATGACTTAGTGTGTTCATTATATATTATGTATCGGGTTGACATAGAATTGCGATTAATCGCGATTAATTTTTTCCAGATTTGCGATTAACTAGTTAATTTTAAGTAATCGCTTTACAGCCCTAAAAATTACTATAAACATGTTGCAGGCATCATGACTCCTGAATCCTGTCACTGTGACTAAATAGAAATCTCTACAATGAGTTGAATTATTTGTAGTTAATAGAGTATATAGAATTCAAAAAGAAGTGTGACACTTTATTATTAGCAATACATCTGTGTGACAAAAATGATCTTAATTCATTTTTACATGAACATTTTTCAAACTCTCTGTATCCTTTAGAATTAAAGAAGGTGTTGCGTTACTGTGCCTTTAAGACATGTATGTAAAGGATCTCTACTCTGATTGTCTGCTCCATATTAGGTTCCATTTAAAAAGTAGTCCAGGCAGAAATACTCCCTTAATCTCAGAGTGAAAGAGCGGGGCTAAACTGCTGAAGGCTGAGTCGGTGGATATTGAAATATGTTGGTTTTTGGGACTACAAGGATTGTTTCTGTAGATTAATTTCTATCCCCAAACCCCCCGCCCCAAGGTGGACCCTTTAAAAGAAGAAATCACCTGTACTTGGAATGATTGATGCAGTAAACAAAAACTAATTGGATAATTGATCATATTAATAATCGGTACTGTCAGTGTTATAATGCATTTAGGAAATTGATTGCAATTATAATACAGTCATAATATACGGCTGTCAAATTGACAATTAGATTTCAGTTTTTTGCAGGTGTGAGCAGGTCACTCTCGGTCACTGCGCAATTCCATATGCATTATCTCATGTTCTTCAGTTTAATTCTAAATGTGGAAAATAATAAAAAGGAGTATTTCTTCAGCAGATAACCAGGAGATGTGTCCAAACTTGTGACTGACACTGTATGTGTGTGCGTCAGACTCTGACACCGTCTCGCCCAAGGGCCGATTTAAACATTCAAAAGCAGGGTAAAAAAAGTCGACTCGCTGGTGGAATAACACGAGAGTCATCATATTTCTACATGAAGAGTGTGATTGAAGTGGTGGTTCAAATAAACGTGGGCAAGGAGGTAAGAGAAATAAAAGGGAAAGAGAAAAAGATGAAAAGAGACAGAACAGTGAAAGTGAGAGGAGAGAGAGAGAGAGAGAGAGAGAGAGAGAGAGAGAGTGAATGAGTCAAGGCTGCAATTAATAAGTTATACACTGGAACTTTGAATAACTTTGCATTATTCATCGTGGGGATTATGATGATAACTGCGAAATTAGAGATTCATTTTCTATCATATTACCACTACGCTAAAGGAAGCGAGGGAACTGGAGAGCAGAGTGCAAGGGAAAAAAAGTGTATGGGTAAGAGAGGCGCTGAATGTATGCATGTGTGTGTGTGACTGTGTGTGAGAAACGGGGGAGCTGTAGTAAGGTCCTGTCACTCTGATATGCATTATGCAGATGACATGCACGTGAAGGGCGAAACAAAGGAAAAACAGAGACGGATTCTAAAAAAAAAAAAGAGCCTCCTAGAGCCTCACACACACACACACACACACACACACACACACACAAACATATACACATATACACCCACACACACGTCTCATGGCAAATAAGAACCAGTCTGTGAGGTAATAGCAGATAAAACACCTCATTGCAATCCTTTCCAATTCAGTCTAGTCCAGCATCAAACACAGAGTGGGGAAAACAGTAAACAATGCTTTAAAAGGGCAATTTTCAAAACTTCCAGCTGTTAAGATATCAGTGTGGTCATTCAGAGCCGTTCATAGTAAAATTCTCCATCCTAGAGAAACTTAAGGGTCAGAATTGTTGTGGTGATTGTGTATTTGCAGCCCTTTCACAGGCATGTCTGGTTTCAGACATTGTTTTGCGACAGTTTGGAGTAAAAGTTTGGCCTAAAACATGTTTTTCCTCAACCACTCAAAGGACAAGTGCATACAGGTCTTTAAAAGGAACCAGACATCAACAACCTGCCTTAAAGAAAGTTATTACATGACATAGTTACGAATAAGATGCCTGACTTATAATTTTCAGGCAAAGGTTTGTCCTACAGTTCTCACATTTCCTACTATTTTCCATCATTATTACAAATATAAACACAGACACAGGTTCACAGGTCGGTTTGGTCTTACCACTCTGAGACATCGGTAAGTTTCTCTACAATGCATCATTTCACAATACACCTCTCTAAACAGCTTTGTTCACACCCCAACCGTTTTATTATGTAGAGATTTGGAAAGAGATACAGATTTCCCCCTTAACCTGTAAAGTCATACCTTACTCAGCTTGAAGCTGAAGTAAGCAAAAACACTCCCACACCTCAAACTACACAGACAGTGTAACTTAATATGGCCAGGACTCATTAACATATAAACAAGCTGTGTTTGTAGTTCTGTGTGTGTGTGTTTGTTCATAACAGGGTGTGTGTGTGTGTGTGCGTGTGAGAGAGAGAGACAGAGAGAGAGAGAGAGAGAGGGGGACCTTTAACCAGCCAAGCACAGCTCCTGTTTAATTTGTAACACTGTCTGTCCAGTGCCTCAGCCCACACACACCCTCTCACACACACTCTCTCTCTTTCTCTCTCTCACACACACACACACACACACACACACACTCTTCACAAATGAGCCAGCCTGGCCTCCGGGCCAGTTCACACTAACCCACTGTCTAATTTTAAACCAAAACATACACACACACACAAACACACACACACACACACACACACACACACAGAGCCTGCTCGTTCTCTTCCTCGCCCCCTGGTGTCCTGCAATTAAAGCTCATCATCACTAACACCATACAATACAACCTCTAAACACACACCCGGGTCACATGAGACGTTTCATCTTGCATGACTTCAGACAAGTTGATCTGAAAACGACCCCTACATCTTATTACCTGCCTGAGAACAAACTCTGCTGTGTTCAGAAGGTCGCGCATACCAGATGGTTAACCGGTAAATACTTCTTTACTTAGTTTGAGTGCTTGATGGAAGATACATTAACCACATGGGAAAAGGAAGCAGGGAGGCCATCCCACTTTTTGTCTGGAATATTTACAGAAAAATCATTTCACTGCCTGAAAAAAACTGCAAAAAATGCATTTTTAATGGATGTTAATGTAAGAAGATTTATGCGAAGCAGTTATGGAGCATTTCTAATGGTCTGTTCATCATGTAAAGGGCAGTTGGGGCCAAAAAAAAGACAAAAATGGCCTTTTCTGTTTCCAGCAACAACAATTCAAATGTTTGTGCTTCTTTCAGAAACACCATAACAAGAGCTGAAATGCATTAGATGCATGTTTTTCACAATCACTGCCAAAAGCGCCTTTTTTCTGAGCAGTAAATTTGTTCAAATTATACAAAATGACACATTATGAAGAACCCAGGGCTTCCCAGGTCAAATATAAGTACAGTTTGTATAACCCAGTTTCCAACACCACTTCATGTTAAAACTAAAAAGGGCCCTTTGCACCAACTTTACCCCAAATGTAGTGAAGTCAGCAAAGATTTGGCGTTCAAAGTCTGCTTTTTTAGTTTTGCACTGGACTAATATGGCTATGAATTAATGGACTTGTATACCATACCAATTAGCATTGTGCTGACTGCTTTCCTTAATCATTACACTGCCCTTAAGCCATGACTAGTTGCTCGGTAATCTCTTATAAACTGGCTTATGTAGTTTCATGCATGACATCCTGGTGCCTGTAAAAGCAGCAAAAAAATAGGTGTAAAGATGGCTGCTACTCGTTTTGTAGATAACAGTATGTCACAAGATGCCAGAAACCACAAACAAGTTTCTTTGAGATTACGATGGATGGTGACCTCAGGGAGGGGGAGGAACATGTTGCTACTGCTACTGCTGTTTTCCAACCGCCATTAAAAAGTAGGAAAATGTGTTACTACCAATCAAGCCGATAGACTATGCCATCGTGATCCTTATGTTTTTTAGGCCCTCGTCCAAAATTACAAAGGCAGACACCAAATAACACCATGGCAGACTAACTACACAAGGAAATTTGATTTTTGGCCAAACCATCACTTCTACTCCTTTAAGAAGATGCTGCGGAACTTCAAACACGCAGGGTGAAAGTGAAGCGGCGCTGACGGCCTTATTTCAATGCGATTACCAACACAGCGCGTGTCAGGAACATCAGGTTGCACTACGCAGCCACTGGATTACTATATTGTTGTCACAGTCTTGTTCTTGATCTTCAAAACAAAGGCTGCTTAAGTTGTATAATCCAGCCTGATCTCCAGTCATTCCTGTACATCCTTCCTCCTGTTTGACCCTGCAGTTGCCATGCCATGCTGATCAGCGAGGGCTTTTATGGCAATCCAGGGATCTATCCATGCCTGCCAATCACGCAGGGCCACATGTACAAGCATGTTAGCTGGGGTAAGAACGTCGGGAGAGGGAGGTCAGGCCGGACGTGCTCCAGATATATGGCCGGATGATGACACTGAAGGCCCGGCCAACGAAGGGCGATGAAGGGCGCCAAGGCTGCGAGACGAAAATACGCTAGCACTGCCGAGACCTTGGAGACTGGCGTTACAGACCAACAAGAATGTTTGCATCAGCCACAGAGAGTGAAAGAGGGGAAAGAGACAGAGGGGGAGAAGGCTTAAGGATGACACGGGGAAATAGAAAAGAACAGAGGAGAAATAGAAGTAGTCTTCCTGGAACAAAAACAAGATGCTCTTGTGATTTTTTTTTTTTGCACAACGGTATTTACTTGGTCAGAGCAGAACGATGTCAAGTGGGGTTGGCCAGAACAGCTCATTTGCTCCTTAATTCCTTCAGAAACGAGCCTGCAAACATACTGGGCCAAAACTATACACGTGTACGACAGGATTAATCAGTCCCTGATCCACCTGTTTGCTGTTAATTTAGGATTTGTAGCATTTAATAAAGTTATTGTATGTGCAGTTATACCCCAAAAAGTAAACTGTGTGTAAAGTGACCATTTGTCACACAACAGTAGTGTGGACAGTAGTGTGGACAGTAGTGTGAACAGCACAAAATTCTTCATCTGCATTTAACCCATTCACCAAGTGAAGCAGCGGGCAGCCAGGAACACAGTGTCAGGGAGCAGTTTATGGACAGTACCTCGCTCAGTGGTGCCATTAGCAGTCCTGGGACTCAAATCTACCTTCTGATCACAGGGCCAACTCCCTAACCACTAGACCACCAGCTGCCCCTCTATGCTGAGACATTACTGGTAACCTTGAATGTAACTGAACAAGTCAGGAATCACTTTTAGCACTTTTTTTTTTTTTTTGAAAAATTCCAGCTGCATTCCACTGAGGGTATTTTAAAGCACAGAGATGTTTTACAGCACTGTCAGTGAGCTTGTTTTCTGTGATGAGAGAAGTGTAAGAAGCTGGTGTGGGTTTGATAGACTAGATTGAAAAGTGATCTAATAATCAACTAGATATGAGTGCTTGGACAGAAAGATCTATTAAGAACTGTGTGTGTCTACTTGGATAGAGAGATCACATTAAATGTGTAGTGGCTTGCTGTAAGTATTTCAGCTTGCCCAAGCCTCAGATACTGTGTGTAATGAGCTCATGTTCAGTTGTTGTAGCTAAATAAAGCCTGCAGGCTCGTTTGCTCTCTCTCTTTCTTTCTCCCTCTTTCTCGCTCTCTGTCTCTCTCTCCCCCTTCTACATGCTCTTTGTTTTTCTCCCTCTTAAAAAAACCTACTTCTGTAGCTAGTGTAATGACATAATTAGGCTTTCATTTACGGAAATCTTCATTTAGTGTTAGGCATGTTTCTTCTTTTTCTCTGGCTCTCTTTGCCTTCTGCAATTTACACATGGTGGATAGTTCTGAAGAAAAAAAAAGCAAAAGGGGGAAAAAAAGTAGCAATTACGTGCAGTTTGTGAGCATTTCCGAGCCAGATATAGAAAACAGATCCCTGATTATAATATGAGTGAGTCATCCGCTGTGCGGGGAAGGTACAAAGAGAAACATGAGCCATCGAGCTCAGTACTACAGACAATAAAACACAGGGCGACTGCTCCTTTTTTTTTTTTCCAACCCCCCTCTTCAGATGACAGAAAATGGACTCGAGGCCTTTATTACGCTGTAAAACGCTGCTTGGTCTGGATACCAGAAAAGCCGGGGAGTCTAATGTCTTGTGCAGCGGGTCAGAGGGCACAGCTGGGCCGGCCTGCGTGTTTAGTGAAAAGGACAGCGTGGCACGACTGGCCTGCTGACCTGCAGTCAGACTAGCATAAAACTACTGAAGCTATATAGAATGGTTGTACAATATAGATCATTTGGCCTTTGCTTTTATGTTACTGTAGAACTGCAACATGCAGGCGAGGCCTCGAACATATCCCACATTTTTGTGCCTGATGAGCTTCTTGTGTGTTTCTTTGGGTGTTTTCATCAATCAAGGTATTCACACAACTAATACTGGTCACAGTATAGTCACAGGCCCACCTACCTACCATTCACTAATGTTACATACTGCAGTGCCCCTATGTAGTCAAATAGTATTTTGTGATGAAAAGAAGACACAGAGAAGACTTTGCTTCCCCTTCATGAATTAAAGGTGTATCCAATAGCATAAATATCTCATGCTCAAGTAGCATAAGAGTGAAACAATACAGGAATGAACATAAATTCCTTCCCCCTTCAAATAACTCAGTAAAATATTAACACTAAAAGGCCTTTAAAATGCAGTCAGGCACATTGTCTGTGTAAAAGCAGATACATTCAGGCGTGTAGACACACACGCAGGCGCACACGCGCAGCAGGTGAGCAGCCAGCTGTCATTTGGCAGCGTCTTGTCCAGGGAACATCGCTCTGACATTTCAGGAGCCTCACACACATACACACACACACAGCTCTGCAGAGGAGTCTGAAATGGCGGCAGGAGCGTGATCTCCAAACACACACACACAGACAACAGAATTTAGTGCTCTGAAATGGCGGCTTGTCTGCTATCTCTTCTCTGTCACAGAGATGCACACACACATGGATGGTTCTCCAGATATGATCCCGCTTCATTAGCATAACATAATCCATTTCTATGAGAAACTGCCTTTTAATTACCCTGAACCACCTTAGAAACTCTCAGAGTAAAGAAATCTCAAAAAAGACCACATTTACACCTACAGCCACTGCCTAAACTAGAGCCTCGGAGCCAAAACTACAACTTCTGTCACTAAACGCGCAGAACCAGTGACAAAAACTACAGCTTCCATCATTAGGACCACAGGGCCCCAAAACTAAAACTACAGCTTCCATCATTCAAACTGTAGTTTCCTTAACAGAAATCTTTCACTAGTGTCCATCAGTGTCCATCAACAAAGCTAACACAGCTGCCACGGAAGCATGACCTTAGCCATGCCTAAGAATACAAGCTAAAGATACATAAAACTACACCCCCCATAACTAAACTACACAGACCTCTCCTAAGTGAAAAATCTTTTTACACTTCAACACTATTTATCACATTTGTATTTTCATTAACCGTTGGCAGGTTTTCTGTGCGTTTACTGAACAAGCCTAATGATTAAAGCCCAGTCAGTTAAGCGTGCTCTTAATAAAACTGGCCTTGTGCAGCCGTGAGTAATCACAGCTGATCCTGGCACTTTGTTTGTGGGTGCACGTTTGTGTGTGTGTGTGTGTGTGTGTGTGTGTGTGTGTGGCACACTACACACATATGTGCCTGTGTGCACTTTGCTCGGCTGAGAAATGATTAACAGCCAATGACTCACACGGCCCCCAACAATAACACACAGAGATGAAACACACACACACACACACACACACACACACACACACACACACACA
>JBBPDC010000108.1:2558883-2570095 GCA_037974485.1 Hemigrammopetersius urotaenia | reverse complement strand
ACACACACACACACACACACACACACACACACACACACACACACACACACACATACACACACACACACACACACTTAGCCAGATTAAGACTCTAAGGGGAGCCTCTTTCTCTCAGTTTCTCATGGTCTCTTCCATGCTTTTTTGTTATTTCGTCCCATTTCTCCTTTTTCTTTCTTTTCTCCCTCTTTCATACTTTTTTTCTCCATCATCTCTCTTTAGTCATCGGTCTCTTTTTTCCTCTCTTGCTCTCTCTCTGTCTCTCTCTCTGTCTCTCTCTCACACACACAGTGTCTGTGCAACCTGTGTGTAGCGGGCAGCCGCAGGGCAGGGTTTGAAATGAGAGACAGCGTTTTAAAGAGGAAGCAGAATTTCACCTGTGATTAGTGTGGCTGCAGGGCAGACAGCTCACTGAAGACACAATTCATTCCTCCTCCTCCTCCCTCCCTCTCTCATTCTCTCCCTCTCTCTCTCCTTCTCTCCCTCTCTCTAAACCCGTTTCCTTCTTGCTTGTTCTCATCCCTCCCCCTCCTTTATTCCCCCATCTCAGTATCTTCCTGTCCTCCTCTTCACTCGTCATCCATCCCATCCACCTCTTTCTCTCTCTCCTTTCACTCCCTCCTCCCCTTCTTTATCTCTCTCTCTCTCTCTCTGTTCTCTTTCAGCTAGCAGGGAGTGACCCAGCAGCTGAGCCCTCAGAAACAAACCAATAAAACACAAAACATATCCCCCCACTTCCCTAACACACACACACACACACACACACACACCTTCCCTCTTTTCCCCCAGACCATCTGTACACCAATCACAGCATGCATACACACAACACTGCCCAGGCTCATGCGTTCTGTGAAGCTGGGTTACTTTAGTGCCTGACCCTTAAAAAAAAAGAGCAAGTCTTAATGCTACACTCCCCATTCCAACAAAAAGACTTCCTTGCACTAGTCTGGAGTACTAAAGTGCCACTGGCAGCTGGGCATCTCTGGTGTCAAAGCTGACTTGGTTACGGATCTTAACATGACTCAGCAATTGCTAACGGAAAGGGCATTTAAAAACGTTAAAGTTGGTTTTAGAGATGCCATGATGGCTGCTATTCAACTTAATGTGTGTTTTTCCCCATCTGTTTTCCATGTACTGTGTAATGTAAATGTAAATGTAAATGTACTGTGTGTTGTATATTGTTATATGTGTTTCTGTAAATGCATCCTTGGCTTTGAGAATGGCGCTATATGAATTCAACTCATCATTACAGCCATCATGGCTTGCTGAATAATTTAACTTCCCCCCGTAGGGGGAATTTGCTTCGGTTTTAGAAGTCTGGCTGAAAAATGTATGATTCTACGGGTGGACAACTTGGCAAAAGTATAGTGTTGTAATACCCGAAGACAAGTTCTCAATACACAATACAGAATTTTGACTTTTCTAAGTAGCAGAAAGACAATATCGGAGTCATATTGGTATCGGCAGAATTTTGTTGAATATTGGCATTGAACAAAAGTTTGGCGTAATCCAGAAGAGCGGAATATTTAAGCCATGATGGGCTAATACAGTACACTCTACTATAGTGTGTGCATTTTATGCATTATATTTCATAATGGATGGCCTAGTGGTTAGGGCTTTGGCCCTGCAATCATAAGGTTGTGGGTTCGAATCCCAACTGCTAGTGTCACCACTGAAGTTCCCTTGAGCAAGGTATTGTCCACACACACTGCTCCCCGGGCGCCCCTCATTGGCGGCAGCCCACTCCTTCACTTGGTGAATGGGTTGAATGCAGAGAAAGAATTTAACACTGTTGACAGTGTGTACTGTGGTGTGTTCACAAGTGACTGTAAGGGTTCATAAATTAGATTAAAATTTATACTGCATTTATGACCATACAGTAATGAATGCAATATTTCTCCAGAATGCAATAGCCCAAATTTCCACATTTTATAATTGTTCATGTCCCTGCTATATGATAGGTAGTGACATACCTGGAAAAAAAAGAAAGTCAGACAATAGACTTGCTAATGAGGTTGTCACATCATCAAAACAGACAAAAATGTAATAGCATAGCTGAAACAACAGCAGCAGCCATTCATCTCAATGGCTGTGTGATGCATTAGCAAAATTCATGATGGGTATTGTAGAAATAAAAGAGCGATGAAAGAAAACAATAGAAAAATTCTGTAAGCCAGTTCGAGATTACTATCCTAACCCCTCCATGTTTGAGGTAAGAGTGTAATCATTCAGGAATCCAGTTTACATGATAGTAACTTGAGTAGAAGCTTCATTATTTATCTCATCGTTCAAGTGCGAAAGAATTAAAGAAGCAAATTTAGGACGCTGTATAAAGCTGGGCAACAAAAGCAGTTCCGTCCAGTTACACCACCTCCTGCCACGGGTGAACCTGAGGATCTGCTTTTGGCTGCAGCAGCATCTCATCCTCAAGCACCCCTGCATTGCACATTTTAGTGTTTTCCCTGCTCCCCACACACCTGACTCAACTCATCGGCTAATTAAAAAGGTAATTAACAAGTTTAAAATGGGTGTGCTGGAGCAGAGAGAACGCTCAAATGAAAAGTGCGGGGGTTACTCCAGGACCGAGATCAGGAAATGCTGAGCCCAAGTTGTGTGATACCATAATTCGATGGTTGGCAGTTTGTTACAAATGAAAGATCGTGTTTGGTGGAAGCTGTGCAGGCTTGCTCAATGCTGATCATGTAAGAGGTAGCTGGACAGGAATAACTCCTAAAAGGCAGAAGTGCCATATCTGTACTGAGCCATATCTTAATCACATACACAACAGTGTCGCCTGTATCCAGAATCCATACCTGCAGACTGCAGATTCAGTCAGGCAGGGCAACAACACTGAGCCTCTAATGTAGCCTTCTGGAAGTCATACCACGTTCCTACTCCCTGTAAGTGCTTCCGAAGAGTTGTGCACAAGTTTTATTTCATCTGTTAAGTACACAAGTCTGAAAAAACGATATTGTATTTTCAAATGTATGTAGCTAGCGGGTTTCTTCTAGGCCAAGTGCGATTAGGATGGCTTTATAGCAGAGCATTAGAGGTAAAACTGTCTAACTCTCTCTCTCTCTCTCACACACACACACAGTAAGAAGTAATATGCAATTTCTCTAAGGTTAAGTATCAGAGCTTGTTAGAACAGCACAGTGGAACCAGGTCATTTTCATTCAGAGAATGTCTTCATTTTCACTTTTCTGCACTAGGGTCTATAATATTCCCTGTGACTATATTTTATTTCACTAATCGTTGAGTCCGTGTTTCACCTTTTGATTCACAACTGGTCCAGAAATGTAGGCGCACCTCTCAGCAACATGATATTGATATTCAAAAAACATAATCTTTTTTGTGCATCACCCTTTAGCTGATTACTTGTGACAGATAGTTACAATTAACACTTTGATGCCTGATCAATTTAAGGGCTTCGATCTGCGGAGATACCACAGCTATCCCTGGCCAGGAGTCCAAGTGAGCACAATTGGCTTTGGGGGAAGTAACAGAACTGGCAGTCAGGGCTCTCCTCCAAGTGTGTTAAACTCTTCAAAGATGTAGTGGCAGTTCAAAAAGATCTAGAATTCGGCTTAGTGACTCAGAAGAAGCATTTGCTTGTCTTTGGCCTCTCAGTGTTGGAGTTATGATGTGATGGGGGAACTCGAAATGACTAAAGTGCAGAGAAAAGCAACAATCCCCCCCCCCCCCTTTAAAAAAAAAAAAAGAAGGTAGCAGTAATTGTTATTTCGTTGTATGTAATTATGAAAGTACAAGCCTACAGTGGGCATATCGGCTGATTGGCCGCCTCATTTCAACACTTCTCAGTAACTAACAACAGACACAGCAGGAGCTAAAAGAAACAGACGTTACTCCCTGCTGTCATCTACGAACATCAAATAAACAAACAGCACAGGCCACTGCTCTCTAAAGACAAACACAACTCACTGCTGCCCTCTAAAGCTGATTTACACTCTTGTGTTTGTGGAGCTGTGAACACGTGCATCAAGCATGCGCCGACATTCATAATATTTACCAACATACTTGAACAGAATGTAAACTTGAACAGGGTGTAGCGTCCAAGCCATAATGTACAGGAAGTGGAAACAGTCTTGAGTTTTTCCATTCTGTCTCCAAGAAACAACATTGGGTTTTTTACATTTTGCAGATGTACAATAGTTTGGTAAAGTCGGACTTCTCCAACTCTAACTTTGCGCCAGTTCTAGCTTGGGGCAAGTTTTGTTTGGGTGTCATCCCACGATGCTAGAAAATATTCAGTATTCGCTTAATGCACGGTTCTGCAGATTGGAGCAAGATTTTAGAAGTGGCTTCTGCAAGCTTCTGCACGCTTACCTGTGAACGCCTTCTCTGCATCTCTGCAGAAGTGTTAACCAGCCTTTTTACGAACTCAACATAGTTTAAAGCTTCTGCTGTTCTTCTGTAAGACCTATGATGTCTCTCAATAACTGCATTTTCTATTTTTTTCCATTCATTTGCCTCAACCAAATGTCAGAAACAGAAACACACTCAATTCAGTTTCTGCTGGGATAAACATTGACGACCAACGGAAAACAACTGGTCAGATCAAATATTTGCGATCAGCTGTGTATATTTGTGTGTCTACACATACATAGTTATATATACACACATGTGCGAGAGCTACACAAAATGCACATGTGTGATGTGGACGGCACAGGGGGCAGTGGTGCTCCTCTGACAACTGGAATCTACTTAACCCCCTTTTCTAGCTGCACACACACATATACACACACACACACACACACCCTCTCTTCTTCCCTCCCACCACTCTCTAACTGCCTCTAACCATCTAATCCCAAAGAGGAGGGGGCAGCGGACCGCCCCGACCCTAAAACACCCCTCCTCAAACACTCCAAACACACGCATTCCACTATCCCATCCCACACACAGCGGCAGACCCCATTAGGCTGTGGGTGTGAACAAAATGACATTGAGTGTAGAAAAGAAGACTACTACAACCTTCCTTCTAGACGCACACACACACATGTACAATCACACACATACACGTTCTGTGCTGAGTGTGACCTGTAGGTGTGTGTCTGATTCATGGCAGTGCGCTTCAGTAAAGCGCAACCACTCCTTTCTATATTTGCCCTTCAGAAAGACATAAATAATGGGCCCTCACACGCTCTCTCTCTCTCGCTCACAGTGTGTGTGTGTGTGTGTGTGTGTGTGTGTGTGTGTGTGTGTGTGTATAAATTAGCTGCGCACAGCACTCTTGAGACACATCCTACACCGGACACACGCAGAGAGAGATGGAAAGATGGAGAGGTGAGGCAGGCGGCGAGTGAGAGAGAGGGGGGGGGGGGAGAGAGAGGGGGGAAGAGAGAGCAAAATGGAAGAAAGAAGAAAGAGAGAAACCAAGGGGAGAAGAAGGTATATGACAGGCCTCAGGCGCATGAACACACACACACACACACACACACACACACACACTCCCCTTCCCTCTCTGCGTGCAACTGCGGTGTAAATGTCATCATGTACACAGTTTATCCTCTGTGTGAGTGAGAGGAGATGGAGAGAGAGAGAGAGAGAGGGAGAGGGGGCAGGGACGGAAAAAAGAAAAGGAGAAAAAAAGAGGGAGAGAGATGTTAGAAAGAGTGAAAAAGAAAAAGAGAGATAAAGGCAGAGAGAGAGAGAGACAGAGAGAGAGAGAAAGAGAGAGAGAGAGAGACAGAGAGAGAGAGAGAGGGAGAGAGAAAGAGAGCGACCACTGCGGAGGGAAGAAGAGGAGAACGCAGCAGCCTCTCCTGTCGTTTCCTTCATTAGTATTCCAGCACTCACTCTTCAGAGCCATCTTCACACACCGCTTTTAGCGTCAGCAACACAGGAGAAAGGCTCAGGTCCACGACACTCACACACACGCGCACATCCACACACACACACACACACACACACACACACGCTGTGTTCAACAATCGTTCCAGTGATTTCTCTGCATTTTACATTCTAATCACACCCCAGTGCTAAATGCTGGGGGAAAGCAGGAGGATGTGATAAGCTCTATAAACAGACAGCTGAAAAGCCTGACCGCTCCACTACTGGATCACACTGCACACTGTAGGTGTGGCAGACAGGCGGACGATCAGAAGAGCCGCACTATTAGCAGAGCACCTCAGGAGATGACGGTAACTGGAGTGAGTGTATACACAGAGGTAAATACTTAGGGAGGTAGCCACACTGTTGGTGAACAGAAAAATAAGTTTTATGTCCCTAAAACTAACTCACAGAAAGTGATTCCTGATAGTTGTGGGGCAAAAGTTTTAGCCTAAAGAGCACTTCATTCAAGCAAGAGATTCACTCGAAGAAAACCACAGTCAGCATCTCATATAAACACGGATGTGGAGGTGTGTAGGTTCGCTGGCCGCTTGATAAATTAGCACCGGTCAGTTTTTCACAAGGACAACAATAAAAAATAAAAGTCCAGAAGCTTTCATGGGAAAAAAACTTATCTTCTCATTAAACATAATTATATATTTTTTACCTCTCTCTCATATATATGAGACACACACACACATATACACACACACACATATATATGCATCTATATAAAAATGCATATAGATGTAAATAGATGTATTCATTAGGTGCCGTTTCTCAATTTAAGGAACTTTTAAAACATGCATCATGGAACAAATTTACTTAAAATATATTAATTGAGAAGGCACACTTAATTAATTAATAAAAACGAATTACTGTGGTGAGCATATTATCAAGCAAAAAGGTTGGGTCTGGTTTAAAAAGCCAGCAAGCTGCCTCTTAAGACGCAGTTTTTGGGCATCAGTTCCAATACGTCAGCAGATTTCCACAGCGCAGTGCATTAGAGCGTGTGTGTGGGTTTTGCACACAGCTGTATCGCAACAGAGAGTCTATTTTATATAGAGTAGCATTACAGTGTATCAGTGTGCGCAGCTCAAACAGCAGCGTGGCTTCAGTAGACATTAGGGACTGTGGTGGATTTACTACAGTAAATGTGTATACAGTAGGACTTCACTGTACCGGCCAGTTCATTCAAACAGAGCGGGACATTTAGAGTAGAGCTGTTAGTTTAAATGGAGCACTTCTATCAGAGATGTGCAGTCATTTTAAACAGAGCAGGGCTGTAGAAGAGCAATTAGGTTGAATAACCTCACCAGGCAGGATTCTTTCTAACGCAAATCAAACGAACAGCTTCCCCCTTAATCCAAAATGTACTTCAGCCAAAACTTCTTTGGGCAGCTTTGAGTTTAATGTAATTAACAAGCAGTATGTCACCAACTGGCCCTTTCCCACTTGAGAACTAGGTCTCTGCACACTGATAGTCTGTATTGTTATTTATCAATAGACATTCTTTTAGAGCAGACATGTCAGTCAACAACATTTATAACATGGCTTTGCCATCTCTCTGCCCTGGAACTATACTGCCACAGACATTCATGCTCCTGGTTTGTTCTGGGGAGTTTTGGCCTTAACAGAGGAAGCAACACTTAGCGACGGTTGCTAAGCAGTAATCGGCTAAGCGAGCGGTGTGTCAGTCTTTATTTTGCGGACGGTCAATTAGCATTGTGCAAAGTGTCGGCCGAAATCATTGCATATACACCTTAAATTGCATCGAGTTGTTAAGCAATCTGAAACAGACTTGCCTGTGTATTCTCAGACACTGTAAGTCTTATCTGTACATATGGTACAGACAAAATTAAATAACTTGTTTTCAGTCGTGCAGTACTTTGGGCAACATGTCTTGCCTGATTGACAACGTTTGGGTGAAAAAAGGGAGAAAAACATTTGGCTGAATTACTGCTTTAAATACAGCAGTGCTGTTCAAGAACAGTGTTTTTTGTAAGTCGGTCATGTTTCTGCTCTAGACAGCGGAGTATTATTGGATGGATCGCCACGGTAACAGGGCTGATGACACTCGGTTGGAATCTCTCCATGTTGCTCGCTCTCTGATGACCACCTGCTGATAGTGACCTTCTGAATGTTTTGCCTCTCTCCTGTCATTCTCTCCACCTCCCAATCTTCTATCTGTCTCCTGCTTTCAGCACATAAGCCCTAAGCAGCAGCGTGTCAGTTATTAGGAGATGTGAAAGATTCACACCCACGCTAGTGATCAAACTACAGACAGGTGCAATTCTGTTATTCCAGCTAAACAATGCGCTACAATGTGTAATAACTATGCCTTACGGTAACTACAACACAGAGATTATAACTTGTACCACAGTGAGCCACTACCTGCGCACAAACTGTACATTCAGTTCCTATCTGCCTTATTCCCACATCGCCTGATGGTTCGAGAACCTCCAGCTAAGCTGGAAAAACCAGACATGTTAAATCTACAGGACTGAAATGTGGGAATGAACAGAAATGTTAACGGCTGAGATACTTGTTCGTGTGTGTGCCTGCATTTGTAATCAATCTGTCAACAGAAACATGAACCTGTGTGATAGAAGGGCTAACTTTATTCAGAAGAATCTAGCTGTAGACTATACAAAATAACTTCAGTACATTTTTGGTTTGTGAGAGATCCAGGTACAGCCATAGAATCAAAAAAGTGCATTCCATTACACAGCAAGGCTTAAAGGTCCCGCATCATGTGTTTCAAAACATACTGCTCACTCTCAAATCCACATAATATGAAAACCGAACTCCAAACCCACTGTTTTCACTATGACACAGACAGCAGGTCTATGCAACCTGCAGCAGCCCCCTTTAAAAAAGTGTTTCAGTCACACTGGGGGAGAGCTTTCAGAGTAGAGGTCATTAAAAAGCTAATGAAGAGCGTCTTAAATATTAAAAGACTAAATACTGTTTTTGACACATAGAAATGCAACCATATGTAGAGGCCAAGGAAACAGATGAGGAGCTCAAGGAAAGATATAAAATACAAGAAAAATGTAGGATATGCATATCCTTTAGCGTGTAAACCTGTTAATCTACTTACGTTTTGAATAACAGTACTATGACAGGATTGTAAGCGCTGTAGGCGAAGCATAGCGTAGTCATCACCAGCTTCAGGTGCCCGGGGGCAGGGGGGCTGTGGGTGATGGTAGGGTGGGGATATATCCACTTACAGGGAACATGAAGCGTAAAAAGCAGTTAAAAGGGTCTATGATTTGCAACTTACAATTGTTCTTCTGGTTGCTTATTATTAGTACAGACTCCAACTAGGCTTCAAATAGTGCTTTCGACACAATTCACAGGTCCTCTGAAGTGGAGCTTTCCACAGGCGTTTATGTTTAAAAAAGCACCTGTTCTGGCCTTACCATCAGCTTCACTCTGCTGCAGCAGCCAGTGCACAGTGTTCAAGGCATTTCAGTCAATTCTATAGGGATATTTAACTTAAGGAAAAAATACCCTTTCTTCCGTTCCCAGCCAGATATTTCTACCATCATTTTGACAAATATAGTGGATATATAACTTTGATATGTGTTTTGATAACACCATCTGCCCAGCACTGCTCGATGTATATGTTGCCTTAAAGTAACACTAATTTTTCAACGCGGAGTTTCAGCATCTGCTTCAGCAGCTGCCCATTTGCTGCTATTATGAGTGCAATTAGAGTCAACAGGTTTTCCGTTATTTCCAGCAGTAATCAAGTATACAGTACAGAGGTAGATGGAGGTAAAGTTAATAATCCTTTAACATTTTGTCACTGCCCAGCACTACAGTATTTGTCTACACAGATCTTGCACACATTGCACTACTGTGTGTATCAAACATCTCGTATCAGTGAGAAAGACGATGGAGTGTAATGACATATTTGAACTGTACCGAAGAAAGCACTATTTCAGGAATGTGTGTGTGTGTGTGTGTGTGTGTGTGTGTGCGTGTGTGTGTGTGTGTGTGTAAACGGCCTCGCTGGGTGATGTGTGTGTTGTGCTTGCCCTGTCCTGGTGCTGCGGTGTGCAGTGTTGTGCAGCCGACTGGTTTGGACACAAACCCACACACACACACACACACACACACACACACACACACACACACACAGTTCCTGCAGCCCAAGCCACAGTCCTATCAATACACAGCACACAGCTGCCTCTCTCTTGAGGACACGCTACACTGAGAATCCAGCATTTCTGTAGCTATAAGTGGCAGGTCTCACATTTTTTATAGCTCAGCAGAATATATCAGATCCTATTTTGTAGCATATGACAACATTACTAGCGACTGGACTTAACACACGTGATGTGTTAAAAAGTGCACAACTCTGGAATCTGGAAAGATAAGACACCTTCTGCTGTTTTGTACGAGTCACAGTATCTTTCAGTCAAAAGTCAGACCAAAAAACAAACTACGTTTTAGCACTGGAGCTACAAGGCTAGGGTTAGTTTGGGCACACCTGGTCAAATTCCATGTTCTGTTGTTTTTTTTAAGTGCCGATCTGCTTGAGTGGGACTCTGCTGCTGTGTCAATAAACATGGACTATAACCAGGCCCTGTCATTTTTAGGAGGGACATTCCCTTCAACCTAAAAGGACCTTGTTAGTATGTGTCACATTAAAGGAATAACTGACCAGCAAATTCTCAAAATGTTTCCACTAAATTTAAGTGCAACAAATCAGCCAAGACTTCTGTCAGCCCACTCAAACCACACCCAGCTCTTCATGGAGGAGGCACAGGGTTGTTGACATAGTTGTAATGCCTTTTACCTCTTCTGAGTTTTGGTTACATCACCTTGAACTAGTGTGGACAGGTGGAAATACCATCCAATAATATCCTGCTTCACCTTCTGCTCCTGCCTTCCCCTAGCAATCATCAAGCAAAAAAAGCTTTTGTCATCTGGCCCAGACACCTACCCAATACTTCAGAAATGCATAAGAAAACACATTGGGACTTCTCATTCATGTCGAATTTAAATGAACAGCCCATCCAGGAGACGATACAACCTGCTGTTCTTTGGTAATGGCACACAAGCAAACTGCTTTTCTGCAGTCCATTATATTTGAAAGTCCTAATAATTAGAGATTACTTGCATATATAATATGAACATGTGCTCTCTCGCTCTTTCTCTCTGTCCCATTTGCAGTATTTACTGCCATTTCCTCCACTAAAGCGGAGCCGCTGAAGCCACACGTCTAACAAAGACGCGGCATAAATATTTAAGAGAAGAAACAGAAAAATGGACAGGTTTTGTGCAGTGTGTGTGTGTGTGTGTGTGTGTGTGTGTGTGTGTGTGTGTGTGTGTGTGTGTGTGTGTGTGTGTG
>JBBPDC010000108.1:2531579-2541728 GCA_037974485.1 Hemigrammopetersius urotaenia | reverse complement strand
GAGGGAGAGGGAGAGAGAGGTAGAGAGAGAAAGAGAGAGGGGGAGAGAGAGAGAGAGAGAGAGAGAGAGAGAGAGAAGGAGAGAAAGAGAGAGAGAGAGAAAGAGGAAAAGAGAGAGGGAGAGAGAGAGGAAGAGACAGAGGGAGAGGGAGAGAGAGGTAGAGAGAGAAAGAGAGAAGGGGAGAGAGAGAGGGAGAGAGAGAGAGAGAAGGAGAGAAAGAGAGAGAGAGAGAAAGAGGAAAAGAGAGAGGGAGAGAGAGAGGAAGAGAGGGGTCAGTTGTGCTTCTTGGGCTCCCAGTGGTGTGGCATCGCCAGGGATCAAATGTGCCGTTTCCTAATGGTAGGTAAACACTTAGATGTTCCCCTCAGGACCCTCAATGCCTATTACTGTAATATTTCAATGATTCACTGAGAAATCAGAGTCTGAAAAAGGCCAAACAATAAAAATGGACTTTGCTGAACAGTAGCAAACCAGGACTCGCTTTTAAATTTTAACAGAGTAAGAAACAGCAGTCCATGGAAACACTATGTGGCAAAAAATGCATTTAAATAGATTTACAGCTGTGAGAGGGCTGGTAGTAAATGGTAGTAGTGGTAAAAATTTATTAAGGGATCTTTTTATTTTATTTAGTTTCGTCGAGCCCACATTTCAATAGCCCTATGAAACAACATAATCATGCGGTACCCCATCCATTTCGTGCCAGCCCGCACATTTGGTATGGCTGGGTGAGCATCTGCTCACACAAGCCTGGGCGCACTGTCTAATCCGGGGTGTGTGTAGACTCCAGGAATAGGATGGCGCTGCACCTTCACGCTAGCCTGGATTACAGGCCTTAATCCAGCCCTCTCAATCTGGGGATCTTTTTTTTTTAAAGCACAGTGCTAAAAGAGGCTCACTTGGGCCTCTGCTAATCCAATAGAGCTTTGTTTACTCTTCAGAGGCCTAGTTTAACCCAGACTAGCCTCAATCTTGCCTTCAAAAATGGCCTCTTCCTTGCTGTGGAAGACTGAACAGACCCTGCAGAAAACCGTGTCACCCAGCACGGCCTAATCTGTGTAACAGTTTTACAAGTGAAAAAAGCAATTCTGACTCATATTTGCTTGTGTGTTCAGCTTGCTGCGTCATGAGAAACAGATAGTGAGCGTGATCATCAAAGCACACTTAGACAGGGCACCATCTGTGTTTCCACGGGGTGAGATCACGCACTAAGAGACAAATCTTTCTTCTATATGGTGGAGGCTTAAAAGATTCTCTTCGTTTTGCTCTGTTCTTGTATCTCTCTCTCTCTCTTCCATGTCGTTTTTGTGGGTGAAATTAAAAATGTAGAAATCCTGGCTGTGCCGGAGTGCTCTTTGCCAGCGCAGCTAAAATGAAAAGCCTTTTGTGGCAGCAGTGACCAGATTTTAAATGCAGCTGGATCAATAAATAAGAGGGGGCTGTACAAGCACAATCTCAGAGTGTCTTTTAGCATCCCTGTGTGTGTGTGTGTGTGTGTGTGTGTGTGTGTGTGTGTGTGTGTGTGTGTGTGGTGGGAGGGAGGTCAAACACTGTGAGTCCGGCAGACAGCTGTCTCCGTGCAGTAAATTCTCATCCAAAAGCTCCAGCAAAATCCCATCTCATCTCTCTCTGTCTGTCTGTCTGTCTGTCTATATCTCTCTCTCTCTCTCTCTCTCTCTGTCTGTCTGTCTGTCTGTCTGTCTAGGTCTCTCTTGGGCTCCGTTTCTCCCAGAGGAGGAGCACCATTCCTGCCATTCCTGCAATCTCTGCTATTTCTGCTTCAGGATGCAAATATAGCGATAAGCAGCAGAACAAATAGGCCAAACTACTGGCATTTCCAGCGCAGGCTCCATTATCTCAGCAGGGGCGCTGCAGAGCGGGAGCGGCCTGCCCAACACACAGGCAATATGACAGACTCCTGTAGGGCAAACAACACCAGAGAGAGCAACCGGCACAGAAAAACAACAAGCCTCATCTCACCAGAATAATCCTCCCCAGCAAACCAGCACAACACTGCTGCACGCCTCACTTACAGCAGCCACGAGGAGGAAGAAACCAAGAAACCAAGGAAGATGGAGAGAGAGAAGGAAGGAAGGAAAGACAAAAGACAGAAAATAGACATGAAATAAAAAACAAGCAAAGGAAAAAGGGAAGAGAAAGGAAGAAAGTCTAACAAGTCAAATCAACATGCACTTTCATCCTTTGTATAGGAAATGAAATGAAAGAAAGAAAGAATGATAGAAAGAAAGAAGAAAACAGACAAAGATCAACAAACAAATCAGCAGCATACACCTCCAACTATTATTTGAAAGAAAGAAACAAGAGAATGATCGTCTTAGTGTAAGTTTGTGTGTGTGTGTATACAGTTAAACTTTACATACAAGATCAGCACCACAGATTAAAATCATAAAAAAACTCTAAGAACCTGTTCACCACAAACAAAAACAAAACTTCCTCTGTTTAATGCCTTAAAAAGAGATGTTACTGCAGCATGTGTGTGTGAGTGTGTGTGTGTGTTGAAAGGGGGAAGGCTTGTTTAACTCTCCTACTGTTTTCTTCAGGGAAAAATCAACCTTTTCACCTTGCCTGTGAAAAACAAGAACCCAGACAGCCTACGCAAAAATAACCTTGGGTTTCGTCAGGGATATTCTCACATTGAATGATAAATAGAAGCCCAAGGGACGCTGGGCGAGAAAGCAGCTAATTGCCTGCAACTGAAAGTCGGCCCCTGTGCCTCGTGCGTGTTTATGGGAAAACAGAGGCTGTGTGGTGTGACCTGCTTCTGCAGCCAGCCAAAGGAGGAGTGTATTCATTTAGGAGCACGAGTGTTCTTCCTCTAAAACCACCAGCGCCTCGTTACCATGGATCGACAGGCTGAAGGAAACCAAGACCAGCTTCCACTCTGCAATTATCAAATCCGCCTTGACTAGCTGATCTCCTGCCGATACCCACACGACGTGATAGTTAAGATCATACACACGTTACAAAGGCCACCCGCCAGGCCAGCAATCTTGTAAACAAACTGGAAACACACGCTGCGTCGCAAACGTATACTAAAAGCTCATTTTAGCTGCTCATAAGTATATACTCACATACTCGCTTTACCAAAATTCTTCGATTTTTGAGTATGGCATCGATGGTCATGACCTCAATGCAATGCAAAGCAAAAAGGGAAGAGATACTCACAGCTGCAGTGTCTTTGAAAATGATTTATTTTATTTACATTGAATATTGATGTTAAACTGTCTACAAATAATACACATTCTACATGGTCACAGTTTTATATAGCAGAGAAACTGCCCATTAAAACAAAGCACTATGTTAACAGGGGAACTCCACAGAAACTACAGAATTTAGTGGCTGAGGCGTAAACATTCCGACTGATTTAAAGTGAAACATATTCCAGACAAACTTACTGAATGGGATTTTTTTTTACAGCAGTGGTGACAGAAACCAGGAGTCTCTACCACTTAATTGCCATTATTCACTGCTGAAAACCAGATTAAAGAAATTATAACCTTATCTCCTTAACTAGAGCAAACACTGTCTCAGGCATCAGGCAACATATTTACAACCACTTCCTGTGATCGCTTCGTGAGGCACATTTTAGAGGCACTTAACCCAGGAACACTAGACTACCATCACCACTCTGACCTGGTAGGACCCTCAGAACATAGAATTTTGCATCAGACCCTTTGGAATTTTTTTTTTTTACTTATTAACCATTTCATTGTACAAAAAGTTTGAAAAATGTAATAGCATAGAACATTACAGCCTATCCTTTGGACATTAGTGTACAATCGGGAGCAGTTTAAAGTGAAAGCAAATTTAAACAAGTCAGGTGTTGGCCAATAAAATCATGCAGCTTGGGCGCTCTTACAGTAGCGCAATGACAGGAGCATTCTTCATGGTTTATAAGGTAAAGCGCAGGCCAGGCTTACTGCTGTCATTGTGAGCTGGATGCAAGGACGGGTACTTTGCTTTGGAGGCCGGCATCATTGACCTGCCAGCATCGCATCTAGTTACTGGCTGATTCATTTGGCAGTTACTGGACGCTCGCATGGCACATGACGGCTTGTATAATCACATCGGCTCATGTGTTTGGGGCCTTTAAAATGACAAGTATTAGAATCAGGTGAAAGTCTTGCAGAGCCAGCACAGTTATTTTACTTATGCCAACACTTGACTGGCATCAATTCAACTGTTGACAATGCAGGACTGATCAATGATTGAACACTCAAATCAAGGCAAACTGAACCGAAAGAAAGCTGTGTGTTCAGTGGAGTGGTTGCACATGCACTAGGCCCAGACTAACAATGAAGGGGAAGAAGAAGAAGAAGAAAAAAAAGAACACACACCACCACCATGCTCTTGCCAGTCTCCTCTGATTTGTTCTTGCTCTGTTGAGCACAACCCTGCTTGGCCTAATTTTTGGTTTCCTTGCGTTAAATCTGTTGCTAGTTCAGTGTGCCAAGGTGTGTCGCGCTTCACTGAAAGCTGACCACATGGCAAAACGGTGTCAGGAGAAACACACTCTCCCACAAAATGCTTTTCCAATAAAAGGTTTCAACAAAAGATGACTGTCTAGAGAAAAGTAAACAGTTCTATTTGATTGTAAACCAGTCGCACTGCCAAAACTATTTTTTTTTCCACGGTGTTGATTTGTTTGCAATCGAATATAAGCATGTTCTCCAATTACAGCCTAATCTATTTAAATGAACCTAAGCTACACTCTTAACACCAAAGCCGTCAGTAGACTATAATATAGTTTAATCCATTAACACACAGTGTATAGTGAATTCACACAGCGCCATTTATTCATTCATTGAGCCTATCAAAGAGCGACAGAGCCAGGCAGTTTAACGGCTCTCCAGTTATTCTTCGTGTATCAGTAGTAGAGGAAAGCCAAGCGGGGTCAGATCATTTTCAACAGACTACTCTTATCAACCACCCCTGTTTTAAATGCTAGAGGATTAGATACACAAGCCGGCGTGCATATGGGATTGGCTGCGCCACTGAAGCTGCCCAAGATTCGGCGGTTTCGGCATGACGAGCCCCACGTCCTACAACCTACATTCGCCCTAATCAGCTTACCGACCAGGATTCTTTTCTCGCAACTTTGAGCAGACATGCAAACAACTGCTTGGGCGCATCTAGCCTATCTCAGGATCCAAATTAAAGCTAATTCCTGGACGCTTGGGGCTGCACGGGCGTCTTCTCGTAGGCCTAAACCGTCCATATCCTGACAGGAAAACAACATCCTGCTCCAAAAGTGCGAGTCAGACACTCCAACTGTTGGCTGAGACCTGACAGGGTTTCTTTTTTTTTTCTTTCCCTTTTCCACAGCTAGAGATATTTGTGGGTTTGGGTGTGCTTGAGAGAGCACAGTATGAGATCTCTTCAAACCCCAACAGCACAAACAGGTCCTGACAGATTTGTTCTCCCTAATTCGCAGTAAGGGAAACAGCACAAGTATATTAGAGGTCTTCTTCTGTGTGCTCAGCTGCAGCACGCACGTACTCACACACTCACACACTCAGTCGCTCAGTTACACACACACACACACTCTCTCTCACACACACACACACACACACACACACACACACACACACACACACAAAAAAAAAGCAAAAAATAGACACATTTCTAATGGAAGAGGAGAGTGGGTGAGACTGTTCCGTTTCAATTCACTGATACCGCTAATGGCTTCTTAGCGGTTCCATGAAATCAAGCAGCTGTCAAGTCGATGCATCAGGAGCAGGGAGGAAGAGACGGCATTCCCACAAGAGAAAAGCATCAGCGTCAGGATGTTTGCTTCAACATCTGCTCCCCTGCACTCGCGGCTTTTTTTCACCCCCTCGCACAAGCACACATCCAGACAAAGAGATGGGAGACGGAAATGCTCACTTCCACATCTGACACAGACGTTCTGCTAAAACAGCCTCTTGCCCCTTGTGCATAATGGCTGAGGCTCCAGGCTCAATGAGTCGGAGGCCTTACCACACTCAGGTACAAAACTGCCACATGACCAGTTCCTGTTAGGAACCTCCCAGTGCTCCATCCTACTACAGTGATTATTAAACATTTTTAAAAACTACTCAAGAGCTGACCATTATGATATCAAGCCTCGACCAAAGAGCTATTTCAATCAAGTCATGTGCGGTCCACTAAAGTCAAGAAGCCTAATGTGGAAAATGTCACATTCAAAACTAACCTACTACTATAGGCAAAACTAGCATCTCTTCAACCAGTCCTTAAGCTCTGACGATCAAAAACCTTCTCACTGAACCTTCTCACACCCCCTCTGGCTACTCAACACTACAACAGATGCTTTTATCCACTACTGCCAATCAACCTTCATTCACTTCATCTGCCCGTCACCTTTTGCATAGTACCCTGCAATACACCAGCCATGTGTACAGACTGATATCAGCTTTAAACCTTGGCACCATTAAAATAACATTTCGTGTTTTCCCTCCAGCAGTTCCACAAACCTTACCAGTGGGCGCTTTCTGGGATAATCCTCTTAAATAAATAATCAATTCGCTTAATGTTCCCCAGTTATTATGCCAACACGGGTCCTATATTTGCACTTGTTAACTATGATCTAAGTCGCATAATAAAAAGCAATAAACATTATAGCCGACTCTTCCAAATAGGTATGTGCCCTGGGGACCTCTTACAATCATTTATAAATACAGATGATTTATGAATGCATTAGAGTCGCCTTTGGAGGGAGGAGTAACAAAAAAAAGGTTTTTGTAGCTAAAATCCATAGAATAAACAACTTTTTAGACACAGAAGAAGCAGGGCTTGGAGGTTGGGGCTGTGTATAATTTTATTGCAATTATGATCATATCAACACGCTGCGTCTTGAAGCAGATCCAGACGAACAACAAAAAATGTCAAGCTACAAAATTACATCATCGAGCAGCCTGGCACGCAGGTCGAAAAAAGCGCTGATGTCACTCGGTCCACCTGTAAACACGCTGTAAGAAACTCCTTTTTATAAAGGTTTACTAAATTGTTATGTATGTCTTTGCGGTCGATGTGGCGTTTTACGTTTCTCAAAAAAAATAATCGCGATGCCACTCTGTGTGCGTGTGTGCGTTACAAAAACACACACCATGCAACAAAGTGACTGCTTTCCACGAATAACGCTAAATATTTGCTTAAAACTTCACATGACGTCACCGTCGGCGCTCCAGCCGTTTCTAAAGTTTTGCTGGGCTGGGAGAGGGGGACCGGGAGCCGGTTCTGGTCCGGGGAACGGAGAGATCCGGCCGAGCTCGAATTAACCAAGATGGCGAGAGCCTTGTTGTTTAGAGGGCAGGGGAAAAATGGAGGATATTGTAATATACACAAAGGGATAAATTTCAACAACTCGGCCAGGCGGCAGCTGCTTCTCTTTAAGGAAGCGACGAAGATAAGAGAAAAGAAAACCTCCCCCTCCAACACACACACACACACACAGCAGCCAGGCGCCCTCACAGCGAGCACACGGTTTACAACAGAATAAAGCGGCGAAAAGTGCGATAATATGCACAAGAAAGTGTATAAACAATTCCTCGCCTTGTTGTTTTTCCCCTTTAGAGAAGAGCTGCTCGCTTTTTGCCATCACGGACATTAAACAGAGCCGAGGAAGCGTCGCTCCCCTACCTCCGACCCACTCTCCCGCACCACGGCTACACACACGGCTCTTTCGCCCCGGAGTGAAAGAAAATAGCCTTTTAAAAAGCTCCTCGCGCCACATTTAACGTCCACCTGTACCCGGGAGCGCTCAAAAACCTTCCAGAACCGACCAAAGTGTTTTATTGAATAAAAACACACGGCAGAGGGCACAAAGGCAGGATCCCGATCAAGTCGCCACAACAGCTCGCCTCGCTTCGCCACGGGGAAAAAGTTCCTTTCTGTGCGTAAATACGACCAATATTTATCAATACCAGCATCTCAAACACGACATTTCACCGTTTCAACAAGTTTTGGCTTTAACAGACGAGTGTTTTTAACGCACGGGCTTAAAGAAGAAACTGGAGTTAGCCCCTCCGCTAGAGAAATCCAGCCCAATAACAGACAGCTCTCTTTAAAATCCACAAACTTACCCCTCTAGTGTGTGTTTAGGTTTTTTTCGGGTTTTGGATACTTCGTTGCGCGTAAATCCCGCTTCGGTTTCCTTTCCGAAGTACCCCTCTCTTTCACACTCTCTCTCTTTCTTTCCTTTCCTTTTGCTGTGTTTTGTGAGAGGCCGGTGTAGCAGGAGATGATGAAGAAGGGAATTGGGCAGTAATTGAGTCTCGGTGTGAGTGACTGTGTGTGTGTGTGTGTGTGTAAGAGAGGGGGGGTTTACTTACGGACGGCAGATTGAAGGAGACTCCTCTCAAGGTTTATTCTGCCTCACTTCAAGGAATCGAAGTGACGTCACCTGGCGAGTCCTTCCTCGCAATAAAACTTTCATTCTTACTTTCGAGACTTAAATTAAGACATTAAGTGGAGCTCAAATGTTCAAACCGTTCTCTCGGTTCTCTCTCTCACACACACATGCGCGCACACACATACACAAACACACACAAAACAACAACCGCTTATTCAGCGACCTGCTGCCTCGCACGGTGTGTTTAATTCCTAATGAATTGTAAGACAGAAACGTAACCAAAAACGAATGTCTTTGCTTTAAGTTTGTTTTAACTACTCAGAGACTCCTTTCTCGTGTTGTTAGTCCCATTTATTCAAGACTGCTACCTTGAAATGTCCCGTGGAACAAAAAATAATAATGATAATAGTAATAATAATAATAATTAATCAACGCAGATTAATTATTTTGTTGTCCAGCTGTCTTAATGTGTGCAGGATACGGAAACAAAAGACAAATTCTGTCAAACCTTGGAGACGTTTTTCCACTCTTAATGGGCAGACAGGATGATTGGAGTAAAAATTGGAAACCCGTATTCCAGATATATAAAAATGATGTTAGATAAACAATGAGGCAAGTCAAAGTTGATTTTCGCAACACCCAAACTTCAGATTACGGATTACAGACTAGCACTAATCCTTTCAAATTATTTAAAGGGGCCCAGACAAGGTGATAATGTTTGAACGTGCAGGGCTGATGTCATCCTGTTGCTGTGAATGAAGACTTTCATGACCCCCCCTGCCACCATCACCACCACCTCCAACACTCTTTGCTTCCAAATAAAAAGATGGAATAATTGGAACTGTTACGTTTAGCATGGCACCCATTGATCTCTCATTTGAATTACACTCGTAGGCTTTTTGCAGCGGCCGTGGCGGCCGATCGGGGCACAGGGCGGCCATCTGTGCCTAATTGTGCGCCTTTTCTCCCCCTGCCTCCGCGCCTTACAATCAGCAACAGGCTGAGGAGGGGCCTTCTGACCCAGACTGGGACGTGGAAGGGTGGTGGGGGGGAGGCGGGGACTGGAGGGGGCAAAGGGGGCCAGATTATTTCATTCAACAAGAAAACAACAACAGGGGGTGGGGGTGCCACTCCTCAGCAGAGAGCCAGAGAGAGGGGCAAGGAGGAGGAGCAGAGAGAGAGAGAGAGAGAGAGAGAGAGAGAGAAGGGCAAACTCTCCAGAGTTTAGCCCCCACAGAGTGCGCAGATGATGCCACCATTCATGGGCCGGGGCTCACACATGGCGAATTTTTTCCCCGCAGCGAGACAAACAGACAGCCCCCTTTTAGGCCACACTGCAACTCCCACTTTGCCATTTTGCCTCGATTACTGGCTTTAGCACACAAACATTCACATTCGGGGCTCTTCTAATCAAAATCAGACCCAAGTTCAACAACCGCATGTTTGACAGTAGTAATAACGCAGGCTAAATTATGATTGGTACATGCAAGCTATAAATGACTGTAATTCCAGCTACATTCAGAAAACATTGGCTCATTTAGCAAATTATGTGTAGTAATTACATATGAAATTTGCCTAATATACATGAGAAAAAAAGAAGAAGCATAAATATAACACTGAATAACATCCTAAATGACTGTAATTCTGGTTACGTTCTGACCCATGCGCTTTCCACGCGTTTCGCTAACAGTTTAACAGTTTTGTTTATTAGATTAGATTAGATTCAACTTTATTGTCATTACACATGTACAAGTACAAGGCAACGAAATGCAGTTTAGGTC
>JBBPDC010000108.1:2505072-2521748 GCA_037974485.1 Hemigrammopetersius urotaenia | reverse complement strand
ACACACACACACACACACACAAACACAAACATACTCGCACATGCTCTCATGGGGAGAGGAAGTCATTAGTGCCAGGAAAATAAGGAATCCAGTCATGGCTCCAAATCAAGCATCTTTCCAGCAAGACAAGAATCGCTGCAAACGTCCGTGAGTCAAAGACAAAGCGCACTACTGAGGAGCAGCACAGAACAAAGGCACATGTTTTTTCAGTGTGTGAATAATTTACTGTCATTAGAAATCTATCAATACAAGGAAGCATAGTAAAAAAATAGTACATAGTAAAAAAAAAACATAGTAAAAAAAACCCCATCTTTCCAGCAAGACAACATTCACCGCAAACATCCACATTTTCAAAGACAGGAGCAAAAAGTGTGAATGTGTATTTACTGTCATTAGAAATTGCAGACAATATCAGTTATTTACAGAAAAAACTCACAGAAAAAAAATTTTAAACGTGTTCTATATGGAATTCTCTATTTGCTGCACAGAAAGAAGCTTATATACATATATGTATATATATAGAAGCTTATACACACATACAAGCATACTTATATAAGTTTACATACATATTTTTCAATACACACATCCATATTTATATATTTTTTCCAGTTTTATTTGTTTAGTGTACTTTTTATATTGTAACAGAAAGAAAAACTCGTGAAAAACACGTCTTGCTTAATCACATGTTAATGCAACAAGATTTTGTAACTTTGTATTAATCCATTTACCATGAAATGCAAACACAGCTGACTGAATAGAGTAATAAGGTTTTGCTAAGACAACATGCAAAAGAAAAACTGCAAATATCATTTTTGCAGATGGCCATTGTGAACCTATCATGGACTTTACTAGTGTAATAATGCTACTAGTATAGAACATCTTGACCTGATCCATAAACCTTTTTTACCCCCTTTATGCTCCTGTTACTTTGCTGTGTTACTGTGGAAAGGCCCCTAACACCAACACAGCAGCCCCGATGTTCCCTTTAACAGTAGTAATTGACATTTTCCCCCCTCTCCCTTCAGCTATGATATATCAGAGGGTGCATCACCCAGTGAGAGAAGGAGGAAACATTAACGGGATTAATAAAGGGGTGGGAGCGTCGCAGGAATATAGATTGTGTGCTTGGCGAGATCAGTAAAATAGGATCTGTCAAGCAGCCATGCAAATGGCCTCGCTCAGTAAAAACAGATTGTACTTTTTCATGCATGGAGAGGAGGAAGAAAAACAAAAAAAGGAAAAAAGTACGGAGGAGGGGCTCACAGAGAAGATCAATTCTCCAAGATGAGCTTTCAACTTTGCCGCCTGCCTCCATTTGTAAAGGTAATTTCATTTAATAACCTTCACTATTTGTTATATCGGGCCGCCCCGCTGTACTGCGCATGGTCCGTTGGTAGAGATGCATTAAAACAACAGTAGTAAGAATTATTAGGGATTGTCGTGCAAACGCTTCCGTCTTTGGCCCTGACACGCAGTTCCCAATTACGCTCTGCTCAATTGGATCAGCAGAAAGGCAAGGTGTCGTTGTGTTTCCCCAGTCAGCAAAGCCCAACTTCCCAAAACACACCAATTTGTGCCGTAACCGAGTTATGGTATTGTCAACAAACTGGACAAAAAAGAAGAGCTAAAGAATTACCAAGACAAACATGAGACAGGAGAGTGCAGGCTGTTGTTGAACGCTGTTTCATTTCAAAAAGGCACTTTAAGCCTCATCGTCAGGCTTGTGTGAAGCAGCCTGCTTTCCTGGGCCTAAAGATAGCTCAGCCTTTGTGTCTGCTTTGGCTTTAGGCTCTTTCGATTTAAAGGGATCCTAGAAAAAGAAAGATATCTAAGAGGTTTCTTCCACGGGCGAGCACCATTCAATTTACCTACCTGGTAAAAAAAAAGGCAAGCGCATTAGAAATGAGGGCCCAACTGATACATTGGTTGACCGATACTATCAGCCAGTACTGCCAAATTCATTGGTGCTGGCAAAAATCTCACCATAAAGTGCTGACAAAGAATGATGTAAAGAACAGACATTACTATATGGAGGAAGTCTGTACCAGACCCAGTGTTTACCACATATGAACTACACTCACTTATATTTTTAACAGATTAAAATTTTTAATAAACCATTTTGGAAAAAAAAACCACACAAAAAACCACACATGTTGATTATACATTTCTTTAAAATGCTGGAAAAACAGGTAATGTTCTTCGGTTCACTCCTTCAGGAGGCCACAATACCATGATTATAAAGTCGTAATCATTAGTGGTAAACGCCAGTAATTGTGATGCAGAGAGGGGGAGGGGGGGCACTAACAAACATGGCGGAAGGCAAAACAAAGCAGGGGCAGAAGCTAATTATAATAAAAACCCTAAATTCTACACCTGATGCATATCCTTTTCTCTTCGATCTGTCTCTCTTGTCCAAAACCACTTTGTTCAATTTCATTGTTTTGAGAAAAAAAACAATGTTTTTAGCAGGTGGTCCATTTTATTAAGTTTCTTATTTATTTTCTTACTAGGTTTCTGACCACAAGACTTCCAGCTAAGTGTGATCATGAAATCCGAACTTGGAAATAGGAAATAAGAAGTCAGTTCCGTTGGTTCTTCTGCCTTTGTTTCACCACTCGTGTTTAAGAAAACTCATAATCATGATATCGCCAATAGCACATTAAGGCCACATAAGACATGTATGATCCTCATGACCTCCGCTTCGTTATGACCAAGAGTGACACTTTCACAGTTAAGCTCAAGGTTGTTGGCCGATTAGCAGTTAGCAAATTTTCCGAGCTGCTTCATGTTGCCGTGCTGTAAAGACTGAATGGACAATATCACTGCACTGTGTTGTGTGTGTGGCACATGTTCGTGAACATTTTATGATATGCTGTTGATTTTACAGCTCTTATACATGCACCCATGATGCCTAAGTGATAAAAAGTGCAGACGGTTCGCTCCTCTGCCTGCGCTCTGACCAGCACCCCAGAGCGAATCACATTTCCAATAGAGTTCTTAGACTCTCTCTCTCTCTCTGTCTCTCTCTCTCTCTGTATTATTTATGTGATCATTATTGTTGTATTTTTAAGCCATTAATATTAATACGTGAACATTAATAAAACATCATTATCCTTTATATCCATTAGCCTTATTTACTTGTTTACTCTTACTTACTTATTTACTCATTAATACTGTTAGATTAAAAAACTCTGGCATCATGCATGGCTGCTGCCAGTATCTAGTCCTTAAAGGCCCCATATTCCATTATTTTATCTTCATATGAATATATTTTACATTACAGATGTCCATATTTTATATTTCTAGATTTTATTCTTTACAATTTATACTGTACTGTTGGTAAAGCAAATTTTCCATTTGTGGGGCTAATAAAGGTTTATCTTATCTCATATCTTATCTTATCTTATCTTATCTTATCTTATCTTATCTTATAGCATGTGATTTTGATGTGTTTTTACGCTCCAAAAATAGTCATTCATTTTACAACCAAATGAAACAGGCTGCTTTTGTTACTGTGCCTTTAAGACTGATTTATGTAATGAACTCTGTTCTGATTGACTGCCCTGTATTGAGCCTCATTCAAAAAAAAGGCTGAAACATTCCTTACAACTTCAGAGGGAGTGGGTTGAGATTTACACACACACACACACACACACACACACACACACACACACACACACACACACGCTCACACAACCCCAGGCTATGCATGTAGTCTTTATAGAGACTCCTGTTGTGTGGACACATGTAGCACATACTCAAAATTCTGCACAAATTAACCACTATTATGGTCAGTTGCCCAGTTGCTCTAGGCCCCCAGTGCCATGGGCCCCAGTATGAATGCCCTCTTAGCAGTTAAGGTTAAAACAACAAAAAAAAATGTTTTCTTCAGACGTCTTGGGTTTCAGCAATTTAAGGGGAATTTCATCAGGTTTCCATAAATTTGTTCAGAGTGCTTCATTGTGAAATGCACCATTCTGGAGATTCTGAGTCAGAATTGTTCACAGTGATAGAAACCAGATGTCTTCCGTTTCTTATAAAAGGAAGCTACTTTAAAGTCACAGAAAGGAATTACATTATAATATTACAAATATGCTGCGATATTGTTCATTGGTGGTTTTACTATTCAGTTTTGGTGTAGAAGATGGTTGTAAAAATCTATTCAGTGTGGAATGTACATACCTGTAAGGTGTAATAGTCCCATTATCAACACTGCATATCAAACTCAGGTCATTGGTTGTTTTGGACAGTAAATAAAATAATGTGAACTGCATTCAAGACACTGTCACCTCTGATTCCTATGGCCACCACATTTCATCATGCAGAAACTAAAAAAAAAATCTATGGATTTCGCCTTTAGAATATATAATAAATTATTCATATTAGAAGCCATCAGAGTGCTTAGCTCCAGCAAATGTTCATACTGGTCAAGCATCAGTACCACTGGCTTCTGCTCCATCTGATTCAACACCAGGACTAGTATTCAGTCTCTAAAATCATTCATTTTGAGTCTTGTGCACATAAACATAAAATCCTAGTGATCTCAGTGAAAGCCAGTAAAAGAGGATTTAGTGAAATGAAATGAGTAGAAGATCTGTGAGACTGACTGCGCTTGTGTAGAGAAAATCTGATTCCTTATAATCAATTGCTTTATTTTTCTACTGTTAAAGAAAACACCGAGTATCAGTTTTTGATATCGATCAAGATCGACACTTAAGTATTGATCCGCTTTTTGCCCTGAAGTGCAGCGCGTGTTCAAGGAAATCCCTCTTTTTCTCCTCTATTCTTCAAAGCTGACTATTGCAGCTGATTTGAAGCACTGATCTAAATGTGAAGTCTTAATGCGACGCGCTGTATCGCACAATGCAAGGAGGTAATCGACGTTTGTCTTCCCTCGCCCGTCCCTTGAATTTCAATGTTTCACGCCAACTGTCAGGGCGCATCAAACCTCTCTTTATGCAAAGCAGTGTCTGCTTTAATTAGTAGTTTCAGGTCAGTGCAGCCTGCGCTCTAGGCAGCGAGCGGGGCCAGACATTCGCAGGAGCCTCCATGTTGTCTGATCAAAAAATAGGCCATCACCGCCGTGCCGAGAATGGCCACGTCTCATCACCCCAGCAACAACGTGAGTGTGTGTGTGTGTGTGAGCGCGCGAGCCCGCACGAGTGTTTGTGTGTGTGCGTGTTTATCCCCCATGAGCCATCCATCTCCACGCAGCAGGGTGGTTTTGGGTGGAGCACACATAATCACAGCAGTCACTGTACACCTGGAGGTCTGCGAAATAATAAACAGCGTTCAGGTCGTGGTTTCTCTGTGTGTTTTGCTCAGCTCTGCAGATCTAAGAGCCCGGCGCCTTTTCCAAGGAGAAAAACAACACGAACGCTCTTCACGGACGTCTAACGGCAATAGGGCAATAAGAGAAGCACAGTAGAAATACTTGCTCGTTTAAGGATTCGCAACAGCAACCATGGCATTTTTCTCCATTAGCGGCTGAGGAGATAAAGCTAAAAAAATCTACTGTACTCCATTTCAGGAGTGGAAAATACTACACTTTATTATACTGAATTATTTTATTGAAAGCTTAGTACTTTACTGGAGTATTGCTGAATAATTGTACTTTAATTTCAATTGCATTACCAAAAAAAAATCACATTTCTTTTTTCTCCTGCCATTTAGCTAAACTGAACTTCACAGGAGTGTGTTATCGACAATATAACCACAGTTGTGAACAAGCTTAAGCGCTCACAAGCATTTCTTTTACACGTTTATGCATATAAGTGCCCAAACTGCATCAAATTTACTTTCCCCCTCCAACTAAGTACTACTGTGTGAATGGAATGATACCGTTGTTGTGAAAAAATGGTAAAATGCTTCCCCGGGATGGGCCATCTGTAAAATCTCCAATAGAATTCATCAGTGGTAAACAAAACTGTCAGCGTCTGCTCATTTGTATTTGTACTGGGACTGCACTATATTTATTAGTAACCACTCACACCACCACAGCACCGAAGACAGAAACCTATGTGCGTTTAATTCTGGCTCCAGATAATCCACTTTTAATTGTGATTTTTCATATAGCAGCCAGAACCCCTGGTCAATTTCTTCCTTGTCTTGAATACTCTCAGCCATCCAAGGCATATTTGGTCTACTGAGGCTGAAATTTCTTTTGTTTGAAACATTTTGGTGAATAATAGTCATATGTCATGTGAACGACTTGCTGCATTTGAGGAGCAGAAGCTCAACTACAACTTCATGGTCTTTTCCCTCTAAATGACTACACTAGTATGCGCTGCATATATGATACAAAAGATACTCTAGACAATGTTCCTTCAACCAAAGAACAGCTGAAAACACCCACGAACGATTAGAGCTTTTCCAAAGAATGACCATTTACTGGCAGGCATCTTGAGAAACTTTTCATTCTGCATCACAATAAGAGTGTAAATACAATTGTGGGCAGGCAGTGTGACTGAGTCATCCTATCGACCAATAACAGGCCTCGCTGCCACTGTTTTAGACCAGTTTAGACCGAGTGATCAGTCAGTGTTTATGACCTCTAGTGAATGAACACAATTGTGTCCAACATGCATTTGTCGCAGTTGATGTTCCACTTGGAAAGTTCAGCATCCAGATGCTCCTTCGCTGGCACTTTCTTCACTCTGGGGGAAGGGCAGGCAGCAGTGGTCACATGAAAAGGCACTGGCTGGGGAAGCCTGTGCTTGCCTCGCCTTCTATTTCGGAGTGCATGTTCCAGGCAGAAGTGGCGCGCGCTGCCACTCGGAACTGTGCCCCTATTGTGTCCCCTAAGAAAGCGTGACCCTCTGTGGTCCGTTTCGAGGAGCAGAAGACCCGGGGGGAGAGGGGGAGCGTCAAACATTAGTAGGTTTTTTTAAACCAGGGCCAAAGAATTTCCCTTGCCTCAATCCATATGTGTCCTGGATATGTACTACTGGTGTGCATTTATCTCCTTCTTAATCTTCTGCCTATAAAAAGATGCTTAAAGGGCCCATATCAAAAATGTAATTAGTACAAGTAATAGGAGTTTCACAACATGCTGTTCACTGCCCAGTCCAAACAGTTTATTTATAGAAACACAGCTGCAAAAAAAAAGGTCAAGTTGAATTATTTATTTTTGTGATGTCACAAAAGCCAACACATTTACATAAATACTTAAATACATTCAGCCTACGGCAGGTAAACCTGCCCGTTTACACTGATCAGAAGGAGTGTTTAAGTTTGGTTTCTGAGGAAGGCACAATACAGGGGAGCCATTTAAACCACAGATCATTTACATAGATCACTCTTAGAGGCACAGTAAGAAAAACAGTTTTTGTGTAATTCTACTGAACGCGAGGTTGGAAAATTGGTAATGTAAAGAAGTAAATTAAACTCACACAAACTTACACAACTAGCATAATGATAATATGGTAATCCCCCACTTTTTGCAGGGGGTTGTGTTTCAAGTGCACACGCGTATGTTGAAAAACCCTGTTGCTGTGTTTTGGTAAAAAAAAATAAATGCCTAAAAATTTAAAACTCAGTTCAATGCATTACCCTTAAAGAAAATGTAATGGTAAACCCATATTCACCTCTTTAAATTTAAATTCCGCGCCAGGGTATGGAACACAGACAGTCACTGCACAAAAGTATTGGGACATGGCAGGGAGGTGCACGGTTTTCGGGGAATAACCCCTGATCTACTCGGGCTAAAAATACAAATGAAGGCTCGTTGGAAAGGTCTCCTAGAGATCAATCAAACTGTGGAGTTTAAAGTGTCTGGGTGCTTGCACCATGGAGAAATCGCGCATAGAGCATGGGGGCTCAACCCTTGTGTGGAATTCAAAAAAAGTGCTTCCAGGTCGACTACAGTCTGCCCTGAGTCCCCTTGTGTGTAAACATCCAGAAAAAAGATATATTTATAGCTGCAAAAAAGCAAAAAAAGTCGGAGGATATGACTAAATCCACGACTTCTGATCCGTGTCTATATGTTTTAATATAGTGGAGTGGTGCAATAAAAGTAGTGCTTAATATAGTGGAGTGATGCTACAGTGCTATAAGATTTGAAACAAGCTGGAAAACTAATTTCTTTCACTCTTTCAATGGTGATGTGTGACCATAACCTACCAATCAAAGTGTCCAAAAGGTTTGTATACACCTGCTTGCTCAGTGTTCAAGTGTATAAATAGGAAGTCCCTGTCGCTACAGTAACATCTACTGTTTTGGTAAGACTTTACACTGGACGTTGGACCATTGCTGTGAGGCTTTTATTGCACTTAGCCAGGTTTAGATATTTGATTGTCAGGTACTAAGGTTGGAAGACAAACCCAACTCATCAATGTATTGGATGGAGCTCCATCACTGTAAAGCTGGGGGCTTTGTACCCCTCTAGTCGAACCTTGGCCTCACAGCTTCTCCTTTATAATGGCAGAGCCTTTAAGAGTTTGCATAATATGTGTGCTCACTTATGCATCTTTGTAAATAGTAGCTGCACCTTAAAGCATCTGAATCCACCCATTAGAAGCAGAGTCTGGATACTTTTGAGCACACAGTGTGAGTCCCATGCTCCTTGGAAGGCGTGGGAAAACTTTGGTGAAGGAGCGCGAGGTCTGATGGTGGAAAAAGCAGAGTGGGCTCCAGGCATTCCTTTGTGATTACACATCTGTGCAAAAGGAGGCCAGACATTCTTTTCAGCTGTATCTGAAGCCTGCTGACTTCTACCCCCGATCCCTCCTATCCCTCCCCTCTTCATGTGGAAAAAAAAGAAAAGGATCTGTGAATGTTGTTTCGGTCGAGGCTTGAGCAGGGCTCTTCAAAGCATCTGCCTTCAGAGAAGCACGGTCCCACACACCACCAAGTTTGGTCTTCATGGGTGCCCAGTTCTGATATAGGGCCAGCCCAGAACAGATTTAAGCACAGGAAAACATACAATGTGCAACAGTATTCTCATGCTGGCTATTTCTGTTACCTGCAGTCTAAGCCTAGTGAAGTTCAGCCTGAGAAGCAGGAGGCCGAGCATGAAAACCAGGGCCAGAAACCAGCACAGCTACTTCATTAGGGGCATTCTGGCCTACAACTACTTTATTATATTTTCGGACGAGTTAAATCAATTTCATGTTTTTGTTAATCATTTTCTAAATACAACACCCAGCTTGCTTTGCAGAAGTGTGTCACACAACAGTTTGGGATCCCCGAGTTCAATAAAGAAGTGCACTGATGTTGAAGCTAATAGACAGACATGATATTTGGCTTCCTTGCAGTGATCTTGGCTAACTTCTGCATTAGCCAGTGCCATGTAATCTTTTGACATTCCATGTAATCCATGTAAGTGTTTGACATTCTTAAAAAGCTCAAGATACAAAATTTTCCTAATCTTTATATATTGAAAAATCTACTTTAAAAACACTGCATCTGTGCTATGTGTGATGTTGAATTAGTATAGTTTAAGCATTCATTTTATTTAAAATGGTGGAAATGGGATAATTTAACTAAAACCTCACTGCAGGCTGGTGCTAACCTCCACCCTACAATTAGCACTGAGAGCAACTTTCTCTAAAATCTAAAATCTGCAATATAAAACACCACGGGATGCATTAGCTTGTTCATTTATTATAAAAGCTTGTAGGAGTTAGTGTACATGCTGCATTAAGAGTTAAGTACAATAGCGTCTATGTTTATTATTCTAATTAATGTCTCATTATCACATTCGCAGCATTTCCAATTACCTCTGTGATAGGATAAATACCATGTGGCTCCATGCAAACAAAACTCGCAGTGCAGAGGACAGGGAGAACTGGAGCAGCACACTGCCCTCTGCTGCCCAAATTAAAGCAATGACTAAACCATTTTTACAACTCAAGCCTGCCTCGACTATATGGACAAAAGTATTGGGACACACCTGTTTTTCAGGGTTTCTTCTAAGCCCATTATTTCCAGTGAAGGACGATCTTAATACTTCAGCATACCAAATCATTCTGGACAACGCCATGCTTTCAACTTTATGGACACAGTTTGGTGAAGAACATTTTCTATTCCAGCATGATTGTGCCCCAGAGCACAAAGCGAGCTCCATATAGACATGGTTGGGTGAGTTGGAAGAACTTGACTGACCCGGGCAGAGTCCTGACCTCAACCCCATCTAACACCTTTGGGATGAACTGGAACGAAGATTGCGAGCCAGGCCTTCTCGTGTAACATCAGTGTCTGACCACATATATTCTCTACAGAAGGAATGGGGGGCAAACTCCCACAGAAACTCTCAAAACTCCTGTGGAAAGCCTTCTAAGAAGAGTGGAAGCTGTTATAGCCGCAAAGGGGCGAATGTTAAGTCTATGTATTTGAATGCAATGTCATTGAAATCCCTGTTGGTGTAATGGCCATGCGTCCCAATACTTTTGTTCATATAGTGTATTTCAGACTGTCATTCAAATCCCTGATTTTAATCAAGTTGGATCTTTTATTTTTACATCTGTGTGGTATTTAGTTTGCTTTTCATTGGAGTAGACTCACTAATTACGGATGGATTCAAATAATTTAAAGTTCAGTGTAGATAGTGAATCCCCTCCATCACAGGATGTGCAATATAACCCTAGCTATACTCTTAACAATAACTCTTTTTCAGTATGTGCCATATACTTATCATAATACTGTGCAAAATATCTTGCTGTGGAATACTTGTTACCAATGTGCAATACATTTCGATTCCAAATACTTCTTCTCTCTTGATAACTGCATTTTTGTAATTTCACAATTTCAAATTTTTTTGATGAAGGTACTTAGACGTAACTGTCTATTCTATTTATTGTACAGAGTGATTTAATTTTTAACTTAAACTATATTCTCCTCTTAGTATACTTTTTATTATGGGCAAGTTGTACTATATTTCTTTTCTTAATATATTTCTAGTCTGAGTATATTTTATTATATATTCAGGTATTTTATTCTGTATTGTTCTGTCTTATGTGAGTGTGCAGTCGTGATGTGAACAATTTCCTCCAGGATAAATAAAGTTCTCTGATTCTGATTCTGATTCTGATTCTGATATTAAAACAACACAAGAATGCAGACCCCAGCGAAAGGGGCGTGACAGTTGATTGTGTTCGCATGCTCATTGGCTGAGAGGCCTGTCAATCATCCTTAACGAGCAGGTGTCTTCTTGCACTGCAAATCACGTGACCTCCCCTTTATCAACACACGGACGCCATTTATGCTAACAGCAGAGAGACGGAAAAATCAGAGGTGAGACACTTGCGTGACGTGACACGGCTGTAAATTGATTTTCTTGTTCTTTCAGCGTCGTATTTCGTAAACTGGGTGTCCAAATAAATTTTCTTAAAGGGCAAACTGCAGCACTCTACTGCCACTGTTTGCTTACAGTCTTGCTTTAGCGGCTAAAAGTTGCCAGAGTTTGTTAGCTTAGCTGGCTAGCGTAGCTTGCTAACACGGACGAAAACAAGGCCTGGAGCTTTCTCCTGCAGACTGCTGACAAAAATAAACCAATCCTTTTGCATTATGGAAACTTGACACCGCATGACAGTATAGGGAATGTACTTAAAACGTTTTTGTAAAGTGGAATATCCCAGATTGCTACGTTAGCCAAATAGCGAAAGAGGTATATATTTGAGTTACAATTTGAGAACCAGCATACAAGACAGCAATTAAAACGGGTTATAATCGGGCAGTTTAAGACACCTTTGCCAACTGTGTTTTTCGAGTCATATATTCGTTTATGCAGTTAGACGAAATCCAAAGTGTTTCATAGTGACTAGACCTTGCTGTCCCGAGGCCAGAGACAGACATTTTGAAAGGTCAGTTTAATGTGTGTGTGCTGGCTCGACTAATAGTCTCGCCTAAAACGCTTTGAGCTGCTCAGGCATCACAGAACATGACATGATCATCTCACCAGCTGGTATTATAAATCCTGTACTATGGTGCAGTACTTCTATGATCATGTAGAGGGAGGAGCTACCATCAAAACACTTATTGGAGAGCTTCAGCTGTGCTAAAGTGTCTAATGCTGCTGCAGGGAGGGTCCTTTAAAAGAAAGTCAGCCAAGTAATCCTGTGAGAGTTTGCACAGCTTTGGTAAGCTCAGGCTGTTGACTTGCACTGGTTACACAAGAAGAACTGGGTGTACCTTTTGCCACACAGAACAACGACGTTCCTCGCACCAAAGGGAGTGTGTCTCAACTTGCAACTAGCAACTTATTATTATAGGAATAATAAGTTAGGACACTCACTTGAAAAAGTGTAATGTAACTTTCTAAGTCAAGTGATATTTTTTCCATGTTACAGGATTGCAAAAACAAGAGACATATGGGCAGCATTTTCTTCCTTCCCCCTTCTAGAAGTTCCTGTACGCAATGAAGTAATGAAACGCACTGAAGGGTTGGGGAATGTTCTGGATAAAGTTAGGGGTCTTGGGGTCTGTGGGTCTCCGCCTTCTCTGCAGGCTCTCTCTGGGACAGATTAAGTTTAGCACCGTTCTCCTTTAGCAAATGTGAGTTGGAAAATAGCAAGAGACCTGAAGCACAAAGCTTAAATCATCAAGACAAGGGTACTATTTCAATACTATACTGTAGAGGCATATTTATAGAGCAGCTGAGGGTGGTTCTGTATGACCAGTCTAAAGGACTTAGTAAAGTGAAAACAAACCATGTGTGGTTGTCTAGAATGGTGTCCTAATGCAAACAAGATATGCCCAATGTGTAATCAGGGTTTGGTTGTTTTATCTTAAACACTCCTAAATCATAAAGTGGGATAATTTACAACTACTTTTTGATCTTTTTGAAGCCAGCATGGTGTTATCATGCTGCGCGGTCTGCCATTACTGATGACAGTGAAAATGGTCATACTGAGTCATGGTTTTGTTGAAGGTGCGTGACTGAGTTTTTCTTCCTAATTCATTTGCATGCTCAATTCGCTTCAAGAACTCCACCAGCCTTTTATCTGCAAGTCTGGTATGATCTGATACCACCATTTTTTTTTTTGTGGTGATTTTATTTCCACAAGTTGTTTAACCACTTTAGTTCCACTCTCAGGGTATCTTTGATTGTTTCTTTCAGTGACACTCAGCAATGGATTCAAAGCCGCGCCGGCTGCCGTTCACCATCTCCAGCTCCTCATCCCTGTCCTCGCCTTCGCCCCTCTCCTCTTCCTCAGCTCTCAGTGCTAGTCGGCTGTATGGCAGAGGAAGCGTTCTGGGAAGTGATCGCTTCGGTAGGGGAGGCGCTGGAAAATTGGACTCAGACTACCAGGTACTCAGTCCATGTGCAATGCCACAGGTGAAATGTTTTGTCCCGGGCACCCTGCGGAATATGACACTTTGGTTGGGTCGGCCGTGATTTTGTAACAAGCATACACTTCTGGGAGAAACTTGCTCAACTTGATTTCCCTGCTCAAACACACTTGTTCCAACTCACCTGTTAACTGTCAAGTTTAGTGAGCGTGTTTTGAGGGGAGCTACCAAATTGTGCTGGACACTGTTCCTCCAGAACTGGATTTTGACGCCTTAGTCCTAGTTTCTTATGAATGGCTCCAGACAAGATCCCTCAGAGACCAAATTAATAACCTTTAAAATGATTTATGACAAATGTTTTTGTTAATTTAAACAGCTTTGTAAAAACAATATAGTGTATTGGGTAAATGTGCACACATTAGAAGAGGAAGTCCCTTTGTAGGAAAATAACTGTTGCCACAGTGTAAAATTATGGCCTCCTGTGTTGAGATGGAAAGCTGGAAATAGATCTGTGGGTTATGTTAGCCACGTATGCTCTGTTAGCATCTTGCTCTCGGCAGTCTTGCCATGTCCATGTGAAGCTCATGTTACACAAGCTTGAGTTATTTTTTTTATAAGCCAGACCAGATTTCTGTCCTCTAATGGGAATCAGCCAGCTTGGCACAGAGTGTCTGGCTAGATAAGGTTACTGGAGAGTCCTGGAGTTGTTTTTGACCCTTTGAGTGTGTGGGTAGATGACATGCAAAACAAGTGATAACTAAACACCATGTCATGTCAGTATCCAGGGTGAACACAAAGTGCTTTTAAACATGGCTTGTTGTCTCTAACCTCCAAAACACCTTTGTTTGATTTAACCAGACCAAAGGTGTTTTTAACATGACTTGGAGGACGTAGTGTTCCTTTACCCTTTTTGTGAAACATGTGAATAACTTTAAAAGTTGGGTGTTTTCAATGCATTATAAACATATTTTTGGCTCAAAAGATTTTTAAGCTCAAAATTGTCATTTGAGATAAGTCATGCCCCCTTTTGCAGCTGCCTTAGCCTTGTTTTATATAGTGTCTTTAACATAAATTTTGAATGGTGTACTAGGAAAAAGTGCTGAAACTTGAATCTATTTTAAATGTACTTTTATTGAAAAATGCATGCAGATAACTTTATTAAATCAGAGCACTAACTAGCAATTCAATCTCTGTTGACGATTTACATATGGTGCATCTGTTAAGGTGAAGCCTCTTAAGCAGACCATTTTGGCAGCAGCAGAATTCCTTCACACTTTTTTATTAGTTGATCCTGTACTTGTTTTTTTAAGTCATTTATTTCTGAATAATTTAAGTTTCCCTTCTACTGCAGAGCCCATGCCTTTCTGGAGCCACTAGAGATTATAGCTCCTCAGAGAGCCGCCACTCCAGATGGAAGTTTTCTACTCCCCTCTCATCCTCCTCCTCTTCATCTACATCATGTGAACGTCAATGGACAGAGACATCCTATGGAGGGAGAAGCAAACCTGTGAGTGTTAAAGTTGGTTTTATTTTGTCTGCAGCTACAGAAGAAACATACATATTTTTTTTTCTTCTGACCCTATTTGGGCAAACATTAGAAGGCGATCTCATTTGAGTATGTGATCCTTTAATGTAGCCCAAGACACCCTCACTTACATGCTTATGAAAGAATGTGATTCTATATAAAAGAGGCCTTCCTATTAGCCTCTGTGAAGATATACATTGCTGCTTTTTTTGGTCGCCTTGCTGAGGTCATGCAGTGTGACTTCATCTCATTGCCTGATTTGTATGTGTGCCTACTGATGTCACTTGCTTAAGTCATCAAGAGATGGTGGTTTTCTCCCTGTGTGTGTGTTACAGGTTGATTCAGAGAGAGGACTGGGGTCATACTCCAGTCTTCTAACGACAGCCCAAGACAGTGAGTCTAAAAGAGCCAAGCTGTCCTACACAAATAGATCAATGTACAATAGAAGCCCACTCACATCCACAACCAGCAGCACTCGCTCAAACCTGGGAGGAACACCAGGTACTGTCATAATGGAACATTTGTGAACAATGTGGAATATGACTCTTATGAAACCTCAGTTTAACTAATTTCTTCAAAACCACGCTCATTGGAACCACCAGTTAACAGTTAAAAACAATCTGCTTCTTGCATTAAGGCTACTCCTGGCAGTAAGGGCATATGTTATTTAAATATAAAAAATATATACTTTTTTTTTTAACAGATGCTCTATAAGCACAGTGCAGTCTCTCTATGTATTTTGTTTTGGTGCTGTACTCACTAGATTCAAATTCCGTGTCTGTATTGAGTGAATAAATTGAATTCTAAATTAAAGGAAAGCATTTTGCAGTGTAATGTAGGTTTAATTTCAAATCCACTGTGAGGGAGTGGAGAATGGAGATATGTATATCTGATCAGTATTTTTTTGATGTGCAGGTGTATAACAAACTCACCTTGTATTTAGATTCATCTTGGAAATCCACAATCAGCCCCCTGTCCAGGTCCTCATCATCCTCATCATCAGCCTCCTCATCTTCATCAGAGGGTTTGTGGGCTCGCAGAGAGGCAGAGAAGTGGGTGGGCACTGGACTGACTGGTGTGGGGGGACCCAGTAGCTACAGACCCACAACACTGACCTCCTCACTGTGTATGTATAGCTTGAATCCAGACATGCCTGTATGCCTCTGTTTTTAGCTCATACTGTGATTCCAGTTGTCTGACTTTTTTGGTTTACTGTTTTCTGTAAGAGGAGCCCTTTATGGTTAGGTTTACTGTGCAGATTCTCTCTGGCTGGAATACAGAGTGCAAATCAGGATACTTCTGAGGTCTGTGTGGTATGTCTGATCATGATTCAACACGGACATCACAGACTACAATTCCCTAAACCTGTGTTATAAACTTTGAGGTGATCTCATAAACAAGCTTGATTATACCGTACACAGTTTAGCCAAAGTAACATATAAACTTCAGGATAATGCTGGAAAGTCTGAATGTTTGTATCGGGTAATTAACACACCGTAAGCAAACTCTGCCACAAGTTACAGTTTTTCATTTATGATTAAAGATTCTCTCATGCAATCAGGCTTTTTTCAGTATTATGAATAATTGTGGAAGAAACTCCAGCAAATAATAATGGAAGGTAGTGGGGATGAAAAGTACCTTTGACAATAGAAGGCAGAGAAATGGGGTTGTAAGTGAATTCAGTGAAAAGTTCCATATCCCTAAGGGAAGGTCAATTTACAAGAACCAAAAGAACAAACGGGTTCGATGTTACATAGTTGGTTTGATTGACCGGATTTGTTGTGTTCCAGTTTACTTGTCTTTGTTGAAGTTGCTTTTTACTTTACTTTCATGTCCAAAACACGAAAATGTGAGGACAAGACAGGGAGCAGTCATTAGAGCCCGACCGATAAAGGATTGTGAATCCGATATTCCTATATAT
>JBBPDC010000108.1:2488239-2504972 GCA_037974485.1 Hemigrammopetersius urotaenia | reverse complement strand
AGGCCTGAAACCGATCTCAGAATATCCGAATGCATGCGTTTTTTTCCTGTTTACACCGTCATGGAACAGATCCGATCCGATCCGATATCAGCAAAAAATCGGAATTGGGTCACATTTAACCGACAGTGAAAATTTTTTGAAAAATTTCAGTGTCCAAATATTCGGTGCATTCCTAACAAAAACATTTCACCAGCAGAGCTAGAAACAGACAGGCAGTACAATCAGAGAATGATGGTTCACCTGACTGTGCTAAACTACGACAGAGGAAAAAACGGAACACAATCTATTTACACCATAGAAGCGTTTGAAGTCTACAGTACGGGAGTTTCTTGGATACCCTTCAAAAAAAAGAGGGACATATTCAAGAAGATGGGTCTTTTTTTTTTAAAGACAGCAGTAAATATAAGTTAAAAACTTCTAAATAAAGTGATAATGTGTCTACACTGTGAAATTAATACATGCAAAATAATCGTGAAACCGTGATGATTTCCCAGACGATAATCGTGACATCCCTAGTTAGGTTTTAATAATTTGGCAGAAGTCTGGACAAAAGTATTGGAACACCTGAGCATTACACCAACAGCGACATTAATGGCATTGCATTCAAATAAATCGACTTTAATATGGAGTTGGTCCCTCTATATAGCTATGACAGCTTCCACTCCTCTTGAATGGCTTTCCACAAGATTTTGGAGTTCCACACTGAACTCCTCCAGCGTGTCTTTATGGAGCTGCTGTGATCTGGGACACAGTTCTGCTGGAGTAGAGAAGCTTCTTCTCCAAACTGGGTCCACAGAGTTGGAAGCATGAAGTTGTGCTAAATGTCTTGGTCTGTTGGAGCATTAATATCGTGCTTTAGTGGAAGTAAAGAACCCACTCCCCTGTAAAACAGGTGTGTCCCAATACTTTTGTCCAAACAGTGTGTAATATAATACTGGAGGGAGTTAGAGAGTTAGAGAGGAAGCGTTTGGTCAGGTGTTATCTACAGAGCAGTCCGAGGCCCTGGGGGATCTCCAGGATTTTATTCAGAAAGTTGTCACTGATACTAAAGTACTTTCGCTGCCAAACGGATGTAAAAAAAACAACGCATTTTAATAAAAAGTCCTCAAAATAGATCAGAGGATTCGGTATCTGCCCCTTCAGGAACGTGAAGAGGTTCGGTTCTGTGGGTCAGCTGGGAGGGGACGGGCAGGTAAAGTTCTGACCCACTAAATAATTCAGTATACACGTCACAGGACACCAAAATACCTCTTCTGGGTGGCGATCACTCGAGAATGTGACGCGGCCTGAGAGGTAAACACTGGAGGTCCGTTCGGTTCGGTCTACTTGGAGCTGCTGGTGGCGAGGCCAGAGCTTTTAGCACTTTAGCACTAAAGTTTAACTTCAGGAGAACCCAGAGAACCTCCTGCGGAATTCAGCCAGAGAGGACTTACTGGACGGGCCGGAGTGGACGGGTCTGTCCGGGTCGGGTCGGGTCGAATCGACGAAAACCGAAAGTTAGTTTTCGGATAAAAACCGTCAGACAGAAGAAAGTCCACAAGTTGCTCGATTTTGGAACACGCCCATGTAAACATGCAGCTTTCTGATTCGTGGACGTGCCCGTGCTCCGCACGCTGATTGGTGGAGCTGCTTCGGCAGGGTCAGAGCGGAACTGGCCGCAGGAGGAAGCGGAGATAAACACGTGAGGAGCTCTGAGAGGAAGAGACGAGGCTCTGAAACATGAAGTCTGGTCATGCAACGGAATGGAGCTGCCAGAAGAGATCCTCGCCCATATTTTCTCCTTCTTGCCGTTCAGGGACAAATGCAATGCTTTCACAGTGTGTAAATCCTGGTCCCACACCAGGACCTGCCCCAGTGCATGGGCCCACACTGAGGTCAGGTGAGTGGACTGAAATCTCTTAGTCTCTTACTGTTTTGACAGGTCAAGGTACAGCACAGCAATGCTTCAGTAGGTTTTGGTGGGCGTGCTTCTGTATTTACATACTTTAAAGTGCTTAGACACACTAGGGAGCCGAGACCTGTGTGCTGAAGGACTGACTATACCGTACTACACCGTAATAAATGTTGGTATTTTGATGCAGACAAGGCCACTAACCCAGATTTCCCCGGCTTTTCTCAGGTGTGACCTGGAAGCCAGCGTGCCTGAGGGGTTTTCTGTCTTTCTGCCGTTCGTCAGACGCTTGAAGCTGAGCGTCAGCGTGACTGAGGACGCCAGTCGCAGAGCTGGGCTCTGTGTGCTTCGCGAGGCCTTGGCCGGGGGAACTGGACGACTTCGAGCGCTGAGTGTGAACTGCTCAGGAAACCCACCCCTGTTCTACGCCGGGCAGGACCTGCTCCAGGGATTAATGGACGTACTGACAGACGGTTCGTCACTCACAGAGCTCGACCTGAGGGGCGTCCCTTTCACCCTGAACGACACGTTTGTGAAGGGCGTGACCGCACTTTGCCCCAGCCTTCGATGTCTTTTCATCAATAATAATTCACTTGTGTGTGGCGTCGTGCCCGACACGGTGAGGAACGTGCTGAAGCTCTGTCCGGCCTTGACCACTATTGGGCTCTTCCAGGCCAGCCTGTCTCCGGCTGTCCTCCAGGACCTCCTGCTGCCCCAGCGCCACCCTCTGAAGAGGCTTGAGCTGCGCTGTGAGCGCTCGCTGAAATACACCACGCCCCTCCCTGACCAAATATGGGCGGAGGTGAGACGCCGACACCCGGCGTTAGCTGTGGACCTTGAACTGGACCACACCCTCCCGGAGCTGCACGTCCCGGCCGTGCTGCAGCCCAGCATCCCCGTCCGGGAGCTGCGCCTGCTCACCTGGACCTGGCTGCTGGACGAGGTTCGCCTGGTGGGGCAGAGTTATGCAAATACATTGGAGATCCTGGAAGTGCAAACCACGCCCTCCCCGGAGCTCAACGATGCCCTGGTTGCCTTGGCAATGCGGTGCAGGAGGCTGCAGGAGGTACACTGCTACTGTGTGGTCTCACCAGAGGTCATCAATGCCTTCCGCTCAAACTGCCCTGAACTGCGCAAATACACACTCAAAACACGCAAAGAGCCACACCCATGGAGCCACACCGCGCTCAGATAACACACCAACAGCTGGGTCTGAACGTATTCCACCAATTCACATAATAAACACTTTTATGTTATCAGTGTGTGACGCATGACTCACTTTTTTACTCACTTTTTATTACAGGGCACAGGTTTGTCAGCCTTCGCAACCAAAGAGAAACACGAATTTAACTTTAATTCTACAGAACTTTATCCAGGGCTTTCATTAATCGACATTAATGGTTCCTTTCGGCACAAGAAAAACCTCCATAAAAGCATGAGTCAGAAACACAGAGGGGTCCTCGGGGTGGTGTGGGACAGCAATTAAAAGAAAAGAAGTTGTTTATGGTGTAGTTCTTCCATTCAGCGTCAATATTCCACTGTCAAACCAAATATCGTCAGTTTGAGAGGCTGAATGTGCCACTGGACAGGATTCTCAACTTAAAGGGCCCATATCACTGCTTTTGAAAGGAGTTTGCAGTTGGTTATAAATATGATCAAAGGTCGAACACACACCGTTCACTCCCCACTTCGTACAGCACAGGGAAACTAACTGCAACTGCTTTTGGAAAGAGAAGATAAAGCGTTATTAGTTTGGTACGCGAGATAAAACACAAAGATGAGTGGAAATGAATAAGTAATTACTGCAGAAAGAGTCATAGTCCTTTTTTGGAACTTTATTGTCCACATTAGCAGTGAGAAGCCATGTTCACTCGTAGTACGTGAAGGAGAAATCGCAGAAGGCCGCGTCTCTCTGGTCAGCCTGCTGGACTGGGCTGCTGTGACTGATGTGTTTAACAAACCTGAGAGTTTCTTTGTCTCTGTAGACGAGAGCCAGAGAGTTCTCCTCTGGATACACAGTCAGGAGCTGGAAAAACACAACGTGGACACATTTGAGAAGCTCGACACAAACTGCTCTGCCAGTATGGACTGAATAATGCTGATGTGATGCACTGATTGTAGTTTGGGGTTATTGTGTACTAGGCATTCACAGCCGCTCCCGTTTACATCCTGTCACTATTAGTATATAAAAGAATAAACTGATAAAAACACATTACTGTGGGATACCAACACTGACCTCTTCATCTTCATCATGTGCAATATAGGAGGTGAAGCCTCCAAACTCGGCCTTCCACCCTGAAACAGGCATCAGTCAGTCAATCAATCGATCAATCGATCGGTTAATCAATCAAACGATCTGCTCTCTATTGTGCAGTGCCTCAGCAGAAGATACAGGGCTGTGGAATACTGGCCACTGCATTATGGATATTGCAGGAAGCTTCATTAAACAAATGAGCTCTCCAACCAATCATAGATCTGTGAGCTAAGACCATAAATGTCATTATTATTATTTAGATCAAAATGACTGTCTTTATACATGTAACATTATTGAGTCATCACTGCATTTTGAAAATATTGCAAGTATCATAATTGAAACTAGAGCCCGACCGATAAAGGATTTTGAAGGCCGTATCCGTATCGGTTTTAAAATCCGATATATCGGCCGATACATTTATATTAATTTCAGAAACGCGCAACTGCCCGACTCTGGCTGGATCAGCAGGTTGCAGGATGTGTGGCGCGTTATACACGAGTGTTGCCAACAGGGACGGTGTAGAGTGCCCTCTGGTGGACAAACTATACAGCGCCAACACTCATGACATGGTTGAAGGGTGTTTCGTCCGCTTTTATTTTATTTTTGAAATATTCATTTATCGGCCATTATAAATGCAGTCATGCTACATGGCTGTAGCAGGCTTTTTCTTTTTATGGTGGTCAACAACTTTTCAGTGTATTACCGCCACCACATTTGACTAACTATACCGCCACCACATTTGACTAACACGTGGTTAAAAGTTGATTCTGTGGTTTTCTGGTGTATGAGCAACAGTAGTTTTAGCTGTTAAGAGTGAGAAGAGAATGCTACATGTCCTGGATAGCAGTTTGTCAGTTTTGGTGCAGAGGTGTAATATGCGAGTGTCTCCTCATGAGGTTTTTAATTGAATGGAGGGCTGAGTAGCATTTAATTAAAACCTAACCAACACAATTGATCTGGTGGATCATAATATTGACCTATTTTATTAGCAATACTGCGTACATGGAATTATTCAGAAACACTGGTAGGACCTCAAAATGGAAGTATTGTTACATGGGGGCTGCACTGTAAAGACAATATTAATATTGTGATTATACTGCTGTAAATTGCAATGTGTTTGTATGTGCCCAGCAAAATCACTTTTCTGGAATTGAAAAGGATTTGTGTGTGTTGTTATGGCTAAAGTTTTAACATGTATTTTCTATATGGACTAATTTTGAGGGAGTGAAATGTTATATGGATTAAAAGCTGTAGATACACACTAAACCAGTGGAGTCTGTTTAATGCTTGATCGTGTGAAATTATATTGTACACTTTTCTCTAAATATCATTGGAAATTTTTGCCCTGTGTTACCATTTTTTATCATAAGGATTTCTATGTTGAGTACGTCCTTCTACTCTGAATTAACACTGTTTTGTGTTTGCATCTCAGATCGGCCAGAGCGTGTGACCTCCACTTATGCCCAGGGAGCTCGACCTAAAGAGAGTTTGTACTCGTCTCGCAGAGAGAGTGGTTCAACCAGCCGCCTCTCCTCCGAGTACCTCCCCTCCCCTCTGGAGCGCTGCTCACACAGAGTGTCTTCTGATTACCAGCCCAGTCCCCGTACCCCCCGAGATGCTCCTAGCTCCAGCTCCACCCGCACCTCTGCCTCCCTCTCAGACCCCGTGTGCCTGTCCTCCTGGAGCTCCTCCTCTTACACACCCTTCAGTGAGCGCACTTCCAGCCCTCCCCAATCTAGTCCTGCCCCAGTGCCAACTCCAACACCTGAGGGTGGGGATTCTGATGGCAGAAGCACCACCAGGCGTCTGCTGTCCCGCCTCTTCTCCCGGCGCTCCAGTCAAGAGTCTAGTTCCTCCTCCAGCACCCACTCGGGCACAAGGTCCTTTGACTCTGCCCCTGAGGAGGCCCTGCCCAGTGAGACCTCTCCCACAGTTAGTAGGGAGAGTATGGAGACGGATCCAGCACAGGCTTTTGCATTCCTGCGCAGGCGTGAGCAGGCCCTGTCTCCAGTGCAGGAGAATACAGATGTAGAACCAGAAGCAGAGTCCCTCAGAGCTCCGGGAGGGCTGTCCTGGCTCAACTGGAACCGCTGCACCCCTCTGTTTTCCCGTCGCCGGAGAGAGGGCCGTGATGAGAGCGCTCGCATGGAGGCCCGACATTCCTCACAGTTCCCCCTCAGCAGCCCAGAGGGCCGCAGAACCTCTGACCAGGACAGGCACTGTGATGAAGAGGAGGAAGAGGAGGAGGAAGATGATTTGTCAGAGGGTGCAGCAGCTCCTCCTTCTGCTGGGGCCTCAGGGCTCTCCTCTGCCCTCTTTCAGGATGCCTCCCTCCTCTCTGGCCGGAACCCTGGTGTTGCCCGGGTCCTGTCCAGCCCTCTGTTCCGCATGCCTGAGAATGTGATCATTGGGTTAGACGTCGGAACGGAGGGACGAAGTCAGGCTGAGGCACAGGCGAAGGAAAAGCCCACTTCCTCCAGAGATCCTGAGAAACTTCGCAAGATTCAGGAAAGGTGAAATGCTGTCCATCACTTTTGATTTTTCAAATTTTATGGTAGGCTCCATCATGTGGTTCAATTATAGTGGTCAAACCTTGGTCCTGCAGGACCCTTGCTCATTACTTTCACTGGTGTAAGGTCTGTTTCAGACCTACAACTTCTGCATGGCATGAGTGTTCAGGAATGTTGAAATTTTCATTTCAGTGCATATATTGACTGGTCCTAACATGTCGTGTATGTGTATAGCGTGGGATTTGGGGAATAGGCGTGGAAATTTGTCAATTAATGAAATGGAAATCAGAAAAATCTTTTAAAATATATTCCATGAAATTCTTTAAATATTTTGTGCTGTAGGTCTGCCAGGCTTGAAATTACAAATGTTGCCCAAATTACAAATGTTTTACAACCTATTGTATCTGATTTTGCCCGTTCATCCATATAAGTATTTCTGTGGAATGTTCTTGCTGTACCACTCCACTGAGCAAACAGTGTATGCCAGCTGTAGCAACAGTGTTGTGGGGCTCATGTTGTATGTATGAAACGGGTGACATTTTAGCTCCCTAAACAATGTGTTAAAACCACTGCTTTGGGTTATTGGGCAGCTTCCTGTGATAATCCAGTTAAAATAAAAACCTTCTAAAGCTGTTGGTCACATTGAATGGTAGAAGAGGTTGGGCTGGCAGTCTGTGGTCTGGTGCTTAATAATGCATGAAACTTGTCTGGATGTCTGGCACACAAGAGGCACTTTATTGCAGAGATGACTGCTTTCAAAAGAAGGCTACAGAAATCCTCCCAGTAAAACAATTACCAAAAAGTGTACTTTTGGGATGTATTGAAGACAATACTGAAATGTATCCGTAGTTCTTTTTTTTTCTTTTTTCTCCATTTTACATGACCTTGCTTTTGGGAAAATGTAGTATATTGTAATCCGTCTGACTGGATTTTTACTGATCTAGAAAGCAGATATGATTAAATAAAAAGGAGATTCATGTCCTTTACTTAGTGTTTTTAGTGTCAGTTTAGCTTCTTTAACAAATAGAACATAACCTTGCACCATTTAAAGTGAAAAATGTTAAGGATTGAATTAATAAATAGAAATGTATAAGTAATGTAGGTTGCGCCGTAACATAGGTAATGATTTTCATGTTAATGTTTTCTTTTTTAAAAATGCTGTTTACATGTAAGTCACTCATTACAGATGCACGCAATATTATTATAGTTTTCCCCATGTGGGTATAACAATTTTGTCCTGTTATATCCTCCTTTAAGGAAATTCCATTTTCTACTGTGTTTAATTATTATAATGTTTCATTTAAAACGGTCATGATCAGCCTGAAAATACATTGCCTGGAATAGTTTGGGAATACTTTTTGGGTCTGTTGTTGAACTGTATGAATGCTATACAGGGAAATGGATACTCAAATGTTTAGATTATTCAGGCCAGCCCTGGATGCGGTTTGAAAAATCTGTTGATCACACTCAAACTGCTGGGTTTTTTTGGGGGGGTTTTTGGTAGTTTGCTGTTGGAGGACTCCGAAGAAGAGGGGGATCTGTGCAGGATCTGTCAGATGGGAGAGAACTCGAGCTCGAACCCACTGATCGAGCCGTGCAGGTGCACAGGTAGTCTGCAGTATGTGCACCAGGACTGCATCAAGAAGTGGCTTCGCTCTAAAATAAGCTCTGGTGAGGATCTTTCATTCTGCTTTTTTTATTATGATGGCAGCAACTCTTGGAGCAAATAGAAGTGAATCATCCTACTAATTGACACTTTCCTGATGTTCTAATTTCACTCCTGACTTTGCAGGTTCTACCCTGGAGGCCATCACGACCTGTGAGCTGTGCAAAGAGAAGTTGCACCTGAACATTGAGAACTTTGACATTAATGAGCTGTACAGATCTCATGAGCGGGTAGGAGCACAAGGCTTTCTTAAAGCATATTTCTGTTACCTAGTTAACAAACATGTCACTGAAAAGTGCCTTACGTTTACATGTACGGCATCAGTGCTGAAGTCCACAACTGTTTCTTAAACCTGTAAACAGCTTAAATCCACTATTTCACCGAAATACTACACATTTGGTTCACCTATACAACACCTGTCAAATAATACCAATACCGGAACAACATAAGTCATTGAAAAATTAAGAGTTAAGACAAGAGAAAGGAAGGGGTTATTTGGGTTTTTTTTTTGTTTTTTTTAAAGTAAGCAATAGAATACGAGATGTAGTTAGTCGCTGCAGTGCTCCTTGGAGAGGTAGGTCTTCAGGCAACGCTTGAAGACAGCGAAGGACTCTCGATCTGATCGGAAGAGGGCGTTTGTTCCAGCACTGTGGGACCGAGACAGAGAAGTCTTGACGCACGTCTCCCTCTTCTTTTGAGTAGCAGAGGTTCGAGACGAGCGGTGCTTGAAGCCCTGAAAGGACAAGAAGTGACATGTTGTTTGATCAGTGCTGTTATGTTTGGGGGTGCGAGTCCATTCTTGGCTTTGAAAGCAAGTGTGAAGGACACGAGCAGCCACAGGGAGTCAGTGTAGGTTCCTTAGTAAAGGTGTGGTGTGCATGAACTTAGGAGTGTTGAACACTAACCTGGCAGATGCGTTCTGAATCAGCTGAAGTGGTTTAGTTACCTTCTGTGGAAGTCCAGCCAGTAGAGAATAATGGAAGAAGTGCAGTTTGGAGATAACCAGGGACTGGATGAGAATCTGTGTAGTGAAGTGGTTTGAAGATCAGATTAATAAACTGTCTTAAAATGAATTATTCTTTCCCCTCCTGTGTTTGTGTGTAGTCAGAGTATGAGTTCATCAGCTGTGGTCTGTACCTGGTGGTCCTGTTGCACCTGTGTGAGCAGAGATTCTCAGACGTGCTGGGTGCAGTCAATGAAGCTGGGGTAAGTACCTTCTACCATTTCCCAGCACTTATCCATCTCCACCTGTCAAATCTGCATCTCGGTAGATGTCTCCAAATGCTGTACAGTACTTTTGGTTTGGAATGTGAATTCTAACAATGACCTTTACTAGAAAACATTCTTCCCCTCAGTTTTTCAACTTGGCGAGAACTCTTCACGAACACATGGACAATCTCGAAAGTACGTTTTGAAGAATTTTCTTTGTTTTGGTGGTTCTTCACCACCCTTTGGTCTTTTTGCTGTCTGATAGTGATTGAGTGGACTTGATATCATCAGACTTGTGGAAAAAATTCTAAATTAGGCAAACATTTAGATTTATGGGTAAGTACTGTTTCACAAGCAAATGAATAACTGGGTTTTATGGGAGAAAAGGCTGTTGGGGAATATGGATGCATGGCTTTTATTGTCGGCTAGTATGTGGACCTACTAAACTGCTAAGCAGTGAACAATATTGTATAATCCATATAATTCTACATATATATGCATAATTGCACGTTCACTGTTTAAATCTCAAGTCTGAAGATCTCCCTCTTTCTCTCCCTCTCTCATTTGCACCTTTTGCTCTCACGGTCTTGTTACTCGTGTCATCGTTTTTGTTCTGCTGTCTTGCATTTTCTTTGCTGTTTTTTTTTGTCCCTTGCTCACTCACTTGTGTTCTCACTGTCTGTTCCACACTGTCTCTCGTGTTCTCGCTTGTTTGCCTCCCTCTTGTGATATCGTTTGTTCTTTTTCTTTCTCTCCTCTCAATTGCTTGCTGACTCTTGCTCAGGTTCCTATGCTGAATCAGATGAAGAGGAGGTCCGGGACAGTAGACCCTCTATTGACTTCTGTGACCTAGAGGATGAGGAAGAAGAGGAGTTTTAATTGTTTTACTGAAGGTGGAGTTCAGAAAATAGCCGACAATCCATCTCCACCCATCGTGCAAAGACTTAAAACCGGCGTCCCAGTGATGGTACCTTAAACACTGTCTACAGCCCTGCGAAGGGCTCTCATGATATGCAGATATAAACTTGTCTCTGGGAGGTGTTATTCAGTACCCACCCTTAGGATTTAAGTGTTTTCCTGTTCATTTTGGTTTCCTTTTTTTGCATCCAAGTTGCCAAGTGCACTATGAAGCTTTATTCGGTGAGAAGAAAGAACTGTTGAATTGTTTAACCGTGAGTGCTTTATATCTTTCACTATGCGTGCAAATGAGACTGGGGCGAGGGTGGGTCAGCAGTAATGAGGGTGGTTCATTAGATTGTGGCGCTGTGGATGAAGAGCAGCTGTGTAAGACTATATAAAAGCATGGCATGAACTGACTAAGTATCAAAGAAGGTGGCAAAATAATTCCCTTTAATTTTCTTTTGTTTAATGTGACAAATGGATTTGCTTTGAAGTGAGTTTTCAGAGAATGAGTGTGAGAATGGGACTACTTTTGATCAAAGAGTGCGAGTTCATGGTTGACTCTTTCCATTGTCTGTTTAAATGTCGCTTTTTAATTCTGTCATTTGCTCTGCTTACTGATTTCTCAATTTAATTACAATAATAAATGTTTTTGGTGTACAGAGGAACATGACACATCTGACTGGCTTTGTTTCATGCAGAGTGTTTTTCACCTGTTCCACTATGTGCTGGAATAGATGAATTGGGAATTCTCTAAATTAACAGGTTTACCCCGTTTTTGTTTTATACTGTCTAATTAGCCTAAAGCAGGGTTTCCCCAAATCATGTCAATGAGGATCTTGCTCTGACCCTCCAACCAGTTATCTGAACACCCCTCTGCCCATTTTTATTTTTTTGCTAAAAAGTATTAAGAAAACACATAAGCCTATCTGCCTTACATATGTATCTCCTTCCACTTTGGCCCCAGACTGATGTCGCATTCCGTTTTTGAGTAGACGCATTTTTTTTATGTACATACGCATGTTTTTGATGCCTCTGTACATGTCTCTTATCGGTGTATTGAATCTTGTACCTTTAGCTCAAACAGCATCACATCCAGGCATGGTTCAGCTATTGTAAACCAAATGCACACATGTCATACACTAGCATGTTAACAGTTGCCCTACATAACCATTTGCAATACGTTTATACTGTTTGTTCATCTAAAGAGCACTGGAACAAATAACTTTCTATGACAATGCAAGATGCCCACATTTCATTATGGGAATTTGTCACAATGTAAAGCCCACTATTTGCCTTTATTTTTGGTTACAAAAAACAAAGCAAAAAGGTCCTCTAGTCTTAGCCTAGAGTAACCCTGATTACATGTGTAAAATAGTTTAAAGGAACTACTTCCTAGGCTTTCTTCACCACTGTCCAAGCTAAAAAAAAAAAAAATGAAATAACTACAGAATGCAGAAATGATAAAATTACGGTTTAAGAGGTGGACACCGGCTTTATGGCTTTAAGATGTTGGCTGATGTCTGTTTGCTATTTCTTACATTTGGTGCCAGTAGAATCCGAAAGGGAAGATGTCAGCATAGAGCATCAGGATAAAAAAACCCAAAACAAACAGGTGACAGTGGGTGAAAGAGAAGCAGTCAACATGCAAATACACATTACAAATAATGCACTGCCGCCACTATTATTGGGCCAGAAAACATGTACTATATGGACAAAAGTATTGGGACACATGTTTTTCAGGGTTATGGCTGGGCTCCTTCCAGTGAAGGACAATCGTAATGCTTCAGCAATACATTTTGGACACCGCCATGCTTCCAACTTTGTGGATACAGTTTGGCGAAGAACCTTTTCTATTCCAACATGATTGTGCCCCAGTGCACAAAGCATAGCACATTAAGAAATGGTCGGTTGAGTTAGGTGTGGAAGAACTTGACTGGCCCACACAGAGCCCTGACACCAACCCCATCCAACACCTTTGGGATGAACTGGAACGGAGACTATATAATTGAACGCCATGTCATTGGTGTACTCGTCCGGCGTCCCCATACTTTTGTTCATATAATGTAAATGGACAAAGCCCTATAAAACTGATGTCTTGATCTCAGAGCAGCCTGGCAGTGCGCTGCTGTACCAGAGGGTGTCGCTGTGCTGCTGTGATGATTCAGCTGTAATAAAGACCCCCGCCCAGAGAGCAGCAGACCGAGCTCAGACGGGGATGATCAGAGGAACGAGGGATTTATAATCTGTATTAAACAAACAGCACGTGTACACGTCAACCCGGAGACACGCGCCTCTCTGAGTGCAGGTATGTCTCTCTCGCCATGGCTGGAGTCGCAGCGCACCTGCTCCTGCTCCTCGTGCTGATCCTCCGAGGGGATGGGGGGCTGAGGGGTGCGCGGGCAGGCCTGCTCCCCCACGGCCCTGCAGCACAGACCCGGGACAACGACAGACCCACGAACACGACTACATCCACAGGACCCTCAGGTACAACACACACACAATACATTACATCACACAATACAATACACACAGCACACAACACAGACCTGGTACAACGGCAGACCTACGGACACTCAGGTAAAACAATACTATACGCAAAACAACACACAGCACGTAGCACGGTTCCGGCGCAACAACAGAGCCAGGACCACGAAAACACCCACAGGACCCTCGGGTACAACACAGCACACAATACAGTACATCATACAACACAATACAATACAATACACACACAATACACAGCACAGACCAAAGACAACGACAAACCCAACCCACTACCACGACTTCAACCCCCAGACCTGCCGGTACTACACGGTACAACACACAATATGACACAGAGCACAGACCCAGGACAGTGACCGCCCCACAGACATGGCTTCACCTACCGAACAAGGTACATAACACGCAGGACAACACAAAGCCAGAACATCTTCCTCCATCCTCTTTTCCTCTGTGCTGATAGGGGTTGACTGTATTGTTTATTGTTTACAGCAGCATCATGTAGTCCTAATTGGGGGGGGGGGGTGTTAGTGTTTTTGTTTGTTTGTTTGTTTGTTTTAGAGGTGGTTCTCAACTATAATAAATCTTCGTTAGCCAATACCTAACCACGTGGAGATAATACACTCTATGGTCAAAAGTATTGGGACACACCTTTTCCATTCCATTCCAATTTATTTATAAAGCACTTATAAAAAACAACCACATGGCTGACCAAAGTGCTGTACATCATAACAATACAAATATAAACATGAACACAACCATAAAACACAAAACAAGTAAGACAGGATAAAAGATAAGACAAGATAAAAGAAGAGGATGAGTCTCAGTCACCCGAACACACTGGATCGAAAGCTAGAGAGTAAAAGTGGGTTTTCAAGCGAGATTTAAAAACAACAAAAGATGGAGCTTGCCTCACATGCAGTGGCAAATCATTCCAGTTTACGTTAGTTTACGAACTGTCTTTCAGTTACTGAATTCAGATGGCTTCTTACTTCCAGTGAGGGATAATCTTAATACTTAATACCAAGACATTTTGGACAACGCCATGCTTCCAACTTTGTGGCAAGACATGGCCGGAGCGTGGAAGAACTCGACTGGCCCGCACACCTGACCTCAACCCCATTCACCACCTTTAGTGAACTAATGAACTGAAACAGAGATTGCGACCCAGACCTTCTCGTCTAGCATCAGTGTCTGACCTCATAAATGCTCTACAGAATGAATGGGCACAAATTCCCAGAGAAACTTGTGGAAAGCCTTCCAAGAAAAGTGGAAGCTGTTATATGAAGGCAGTGTCATTAAAGTCCCAGTGAGTGTAATGGTCAGGCATCCCAATACTTTTATCCATATATAGAGTAAAGGATGAGGCCACACTGTACTGCAATACCCCGTTTCAGGTTTCATGCCTGCTTTCAGTGCTGTGGTTTATAATTCCCATTTATGCCGTGCAAACGCTTCACACAAGCTCTTCTTCAGTCTGCTGGGAGTAACCGTGCTCAGAAAGTCTGAGGTGCTCCTTATCTTCTAAAAGGCCTTTATGGTGGAGTTAAAGGCGCAGACAAGCATTGGTAAGTTCTGGGGCCTTTTTATACAGTAAAACAACAAATAGATGTTTGTAAATGTAGGTTTTTATACAGGATTCAGAAATTATTTAATATTTAAGACCACATTTATTACTATATAGTAATGCAATATATTCCATATAGTAACATGATAGGTATGAGTTTTTCTGTTTTTATCCTGTTTCTTTTGTAATAACACACAGTATTCTGAGAAAACGCCTATGTCCTTTACATGGTGTGGCAATACACTTGTGGCAGCCATTTGAAGTTTTGTGCAGTAAGGCATGAGTAACTGAACCATACTTAACTAAACCAATTAGTGTGCAATTGCAATGAAAAAATTCTGACAGTGTTCACTGTGGACCATAAGCATCTTCGGCCTCATTTACACTGTCAGTTAAATGTGACCCAATTCCGATTTTTTGCTCATATGTGACACAGATTGGATCTGTTCCATGACAGTGTAAACAGGAAAAAAACGCATGCATTCGGATATTATGAGATCGGTTTCAGGCCTCGTTCATATGTGGAAATAAATCAGATATAAATCAGATATGTGCCGATGCGACTGTCATGTAAACAGGCAGATCGGATTTTCCTAGGCATTGACTGCGTCATTAACTGCGACAATTTAGTACTTCATCGTGGTTTAATGACGTCGTGTGGGAAGTACGTGTGGAAGCACGCAAACATCAAACAACAAGAAACAGGCGCACAAACGTTGACACCACAAGTCGAAAGTTGGCTTGCTCATTCTACAATTTCGGACCCACTGCTCCTCGCTAAAGCCCACCACAATAGTCTCCCACCAATCCTGAGACCTCTCACGCACCCAGACGTTCCTCTGAATGGTCGAGGCCATGATAACTGAAGCATAGGCTGCAATCATTGCCCATTTCCTTCTTCTCTGCCTCAAAATCATGGTGATATTTGGCGAATTTTGCATATATCGTAGAGCTAGCATTAAGTATATTTCGCGTTCGTCCATCTTGGCTACTGTGCGGTGTAACAACCCCCCTTTGCTATAGCAAGTGTAAAAAGAAGGTAAAAAAAAATCTGATATTGGCAACAAATCAGAATTGAGCATCAAGACCTGCAGTGTAAACGAGGCATTATTAATTACCCTCCTATTATTAAACCTTCTAATCAACAATCCAGTCATACATCAGCCCCAACCTTCCTGCTCTTTCATTAGTAAATTGTGCCAGAACTAAATACAATCATTTTTCTTCATTCAGATTTTATTCTAAATATTGTGGGAGAATTGAATTGTTTTTAGTCTTTGAGTAAATAGTGTTTTAAACTGTGAGTCCTGAATCACCTTTAAACTGAATCATTGGTTAATTGTATAGTTACACCCCTAAATTATTACATTCTGAACTCTATTCCTGTTCCTCTATTTGAGCTTGTACCTGGGATTTAAATACCCTAGGCTGAAGATTCTGGGTGATTTGCCTTTACAGTGAGATTAGAGACGGTCTGAATTAGAGAACAGGGGATAGTTACACATTCAGTGAATCAGGATAGCTCCCATGATGCACTCTGGCAGAGCTGTGCATGTGGGTGCAGCTCTTTTTGCTCATGTGCAGTGCAGACAGGCGGCACTTTGATCTATTTTTAAGTCTCTCTGACGGAGCTAGGGGTCTCGGCTCATTATTATTTCATGGTGAAGATAAGGTTAAAGCCAGATTCCTGCTCCTGTGAATAAATAAAGCCATGTGTCGCTCTTCTTTGTCATTTCTCTGGGCGTTACTGAACTTCTCCAGTTTGTGCCACAGCTTTCACAGTGTATCTCAGCCTTCGGCGTCCAAAGATCTCATGAGAATCACAAACTGGTCCACAAATTTTCTCAAATGAAAGTGACCCTAACGCTGGACACTGCTTCCTTCTAGAGCCCTCGTCTCTGACTCTGAAAGTGTGGGTGAAGGATGCGTCCAGCCAGCGGTACCTCAGCGGAGCCACAGTCAGAGTGTTTGTGAACGGATCTCAACTTCATTCCAGCCAAACCCAGGAGAACGGAGAAGTCCTGCTCACCATCCCCTACCAGCTGGGGGTCGCCCTTACCCTGGTGGCCAGCCTGGAGGCCTATGTGCCCAGCCAGCTGCCCTGGAAGACCACTAAGATGCCCAGTAAGTCTGTTACTTAGTCTAATGAAGTGAAAAAAAGTGAAAGTGACCATTTGTCATACGTGAACACACCACTGCACACAGTGTGAACAGCACGAAATTCTTCCTCTGCA
>JBBPDC010000108.1:2473165-2484310 GCA_037974485.1 Hemigrammopetersius urotaenia | reverse complement strand
GTTTTTTGTTTTTTATACCTTTGTGGAATCGAAATAGGGAATCGATAAGAACCGGAATCGATTAAGTGGAACCGGAACCGGAAGCGGAATCGGAATCGGAATTGAAAAAATTCAAACGATACCCATCCCTACTTACTGTACTAAAGTAAATACTGTCACATACAGGCCCTGTAACTAAGTTAAAGATCATTCCAGAGCTTTCGTGAACAATTTTTGTTAGAATTTTGAGGGCATTGTGAGATTTAGATGATAAAATCAAATGATTCATCCAGTCCTGCACCAAACCAGCAAGAACCACTTCATTCAAATCTTTTCACTCAGATTACTTCAAAAATTATTGTCCTAACATTCACATTTCTGTCTAAAGACCTTTTGTCTCAGCCAAGTGTCCAGTTCCCCAAGAGCCTCCTCTCACTCCCAGAGAACGCGACCATCTCCATGGTGACAGCCTATCTGACCGTTCCAGCCCTACCCCCCGAGAAAGACAGTCACTTCTGTACAATGGGGGGCCAGAACAACAAAGGAGGTATGCAGATCTGGAGGCTACTTGTGAGTCAATGTTAATGACCACACACAATCTTTAACCATAAAAGTGCAGGTGAATTTCAGCAAGCTGTTTTTAATGGATGCTTTGTTGGTCAGGTCAATTCAATAATGACTACAATCTCACACACTGTGTTCTATTGATTAAATACTAATGTTATGCATAATTGATTAAACAGTGCATCAGGTCTGCTGTTTTTTACATAAAGCAAATGTAAATTATCCCAGGGGCCTGCAAGTGGGCCCACAGTAGTCCCTTGCTCTCATAATGACGTAACTTTAACATTAGTTTTGTATTTTAATATACAAAATTACGGGTTAAATTAATATCAATGCAAACCAAACATTTGCAGCCAGAAAACAGTAGAATATAAACCTGTATATTTATTGTTCATTAATTATAATTTCAGGATACAGGAGTGTCAAATTGAACCCTGTGGCAATGCTCAGTACTCAGTTGCTGTCCAGTGGAAAAGAGGTTGGCATCAGAGGCCCTGTTCACCTCACAATTCCCTTACCGTACCACACCCGCTTCCAGGCCTCCGACTCACTCCCTGCCTGGACCTTTGACATGACCACAGGTTGGTGGAGATCAGCTGCAAATAGAATGTAAATAATGGCATATTTCTGAATAGTCTTGTCCCCTGATCCCTGCCATTTCCAACAGCCGAAGGTGGTTCACACTGGCATCATTTGCTAAACTCTCTTGAGGCCTTTACTGTGATCTAAGATAATCTAAAGCTTGGTGTTTCCTTTGTCCCAGGTACCTGGGTAAATAAAGGCATTGGCTCTGTTAGGATGGAACGAAACGGTTTGGTCTGGACCTATGTTGCTCCTCATCTTGGATACTGGATTGCAGCACCATCTCCTTCATCCAGTGGTAAGATTGCCATGTTTTAGGCTTATAAGAATGGTAGTCATTTTTCACCTAATGTGGCAGTGGCATTTTCCCACAAAATAGTGCACCTTACTCTGCACACTTAATTCGAAAAGGGTTTGAGAACCACAAAAGAATTTCTCAAACAAAAAAAAAAATTTGCACTGGCCTCTAAATTTCCAGATCCCAGTCAAACTTCAGCGGGATGACCTGGAACAGGAAGTCACTCTACCTCAAAGAACTTGGAGGACTTAAAAGATCTGCTGCTAATGTCTTGGTTCCAGAAACCTTGTAGAGTCCATGCCTCAGTGGGTCAGAGCTGTTTTTGTGGCACATGGGAGAACAATAGTACAGAACAACTGTCATGATGTTTTGGCCCATCAGTGTACAAGGCTATGGTTTACAGAAGAGATGTACAAGGCCTCCATAATCTGTGTTCATCACTGCAGGCTTATATGCAGAGCCTTGTGTGTTTGTCTTCTCTTGTACATTCTAACCCAGTAACCAGATTTCTGTCTGCAAAAATCTAGGTTACATGGGACATGCAACTTCGATGGATTTCATCTCATACTATACATACCTTCTTGTGGGCATCCTTGGCGGTACTCTAGTGATCGTCATTGGATTTTTGTCTGCGATTTTATGTCACTGCAGGTAAGAGTTCACTTTTACCACCCACCTAGCCCTGTTAAATTACAAATGCACTCACTAACCTATACTAATCATGTCCCTAACTTAACCTAAGACATAACCCTAATTACAACCATGTTTTGTGCTCATTTCAGCTGACAAATACAAAAACAGTGCTGACTACATGGACATTCTGAGTAAAGACATTCTGTAAAGGACTCTCCAAGTAAAGCAGGACCTCTATTTCTGTTTGCTTTGCAGAGAATTGAGCCATGAAACTGAGCGAAGACGGCGGAACTCTACCAGATTGTCAGTTCTAAAGAAAGACCAGACTACGTCCACCAGCGCAGATGAAGTCCATGAGCCCTTATACCACAATGGGGAGAGATCTTACCCAGTGGCCTCAAGAGGTGTAGGCCGTCCTGATGTATCAGCCTCCCCTCGACATCAGGCAAACTATAACATTTATGTTGAAAATGTTTGTCGACCTGCGGGGAATCTATATGAGAATATTGGAACTGCAGGGCTAGAAAACCTCAGGGCTCCTGTGTCCAACTTGTATGTGAACAGTGATGAAGTAGCAAGGCTTCGAGAAATGTCTGAAAAGAGCGGTTCACGGCAAGCTCCTGGAGAGAATGTGTATCGAGACAAGCTGTTCCACATCTACAACCAGCCTGTGGCAATTGTACAAGCTCCAGAGCTCTTTAGTGCCCAGGGCCAGGCTGACCCCAATGGAAGCAGATGTGCCACCTTTCCTCGGAATGGAGCGGAGCACGGAGCACAGGCTGAGCGCAACTTCAAAGACAGTTTCACTCAGACATTGCCCAAAGTACCACAGCAGAACAGTGATGAGCAGCCTGCTCTAGAGGGCCCACCGACCTCCACTGCCAACCCTGGAATCTGGGGCCGCTACAGTCACCTGCTGGAGTCTGTTTCTGTCCCTGGTACCCTGAATGAGGCAGCTGGAATGGGTCCATTCCATGGTGAGCTTCAGGGAATCTCAGAGCAGACCCTGCTGGAGCTCTCCAAGGCAAAGCCCTCTCCACATCCTCCACGGGCATGGTTTGTGTCCCTGGATGGTAAACCAGCAGCCCAAGTCCGCCACTCTGTAATCGAGCTTCAGGGGAGGCACCGTCCAGGCAGCAGCAATGACACAAGCCTGGACTCTGGGGTGGACATGAACGAGCTGCAGCAACTGGTGCGGAAGAGTGACCGAGAAGGACCCTCCATCACCAGCATGCCCAAAGTAGAGGGCCGTGGCCATGAGGAACAGGACTTAAGCAGCAGTGAAATTGGAAGTCCCGAGGACGCATCCCTGAGGAACACCCTAGAGGGTAGCAGCGCCGCCATCCCAAACATCCCTGAGGATAAGGATGTGTGCGACACATCCAGTGAATCCAGATCCACTCCGCCACCTCGCAGGCTGCGAAAGATACGGGACAAAAAGCCCGATAAGAAAACAAATCGACACATGAGGGAGGAGAGACCACAAACGAAACGCTAGTGTGACATTTGTGACAGCCGTTGTGCTCAGCCTATGTGGAGCTTTTCAGTGTCTGCCAAATATATCTGGTTTTAAACGACTTGCCTTATTATTGTATTGTCATCAAGAAAGTGGCCATGATTGATAAAAACCTCTCTTTACCACTGGAGCATTGCTTTCTAAAAGTCAATTTTGTCACCAATTTGTCACTCATACATAGAAGCTTTGTGCGTCATCACCCGTGACACGTTTGTACAGTCTTAAGTTTACATAGTAAGAGCGCATTGCAATAGCATACACATTTACATCCAATTCAACTTTTTTCCCCCACTGTGAACCCACTGTCTTCACCAACAGAGCTTTTAAAACTGATGGAGCCTGCAAAAGGATGTTCGCAATGGTATAATAACGTAAGTGTTGTCTGCTTGAGGTCGTCTCCTTTTTTTAAGTTCAAGTACAGATGTGAAATAACACAGAAATGCCACAGAGTGCCATCGTAGGAGCAATTAAAATGTAAACCACTAAAAGTAGTTATTTGGAATGTTGTAAAACAACAGTGGTTGTATTTACATCATGTATCTAACCAGAACATGATAGACTAAAATTGAGTGCACTACAACAGGTATTTTCAAAGAAAAGAGGCCTTTGAGGTCAAGACCATTTCACACAGTTACTGTTGTTTATCTTGTTTGAATTTGCATGCAGGTCATTGTGAAGGTTTTCTTTCCCTCTGTTGGATGTGTGTTACACGTGAGAATGTAGCAGCGAACATCAGCGATTTGCCTCAGGTTATGTCTTCTTTTACCAAGGCTTTCGTCCTGAATACTTCAAAGCTGTAATTAAAATGTACGCTTAAATGACCATAGTTCCAGCACATCATGATGTTTCTTTAGTGCATAGATGTTTTGGTGGGTGATATTAATTCACAAAAGTGACCATTAGGCTATAATATATTCACTTTGCTGAATGTGCAATGATTTTTTTTTTTAATGTAGCACTGATATTTTGTTGATGGTTAGAAAGAAACACTAGTAGACTGTTACCAAGTAGCAGAAGCGTGTGGACTAGGTTTTGAACGGCGGTTTGATTTTGACATTATGTTAAAATAGTGATGCATGACTGAAAGAAGCTGAGATCATTTTCTTTGTTAGTAGTGTCAACCAAATGTGTTTTGAAGTCACTTTTCATATCGTGCTGTGTATTATTTATGTTAACTGTAAAATACTGAAAGTGTTTTCTTTCTTTCTTTTTTTCTGAAGAACAAACCACTTTAAAAAGCGCTTAAGGGGAAAGCCCTGCCATTTCTTGAATGCTTTGCTGACTTGTGATTTGCCTTTTTTGTGCACATCAATAAAGGAAGTAACCAGTATTCTTGAGTTCTGCTTGCCTAAGCAGTCTGCTTCGTAAAGGTCGCTTCTTAACGAAAACAGGCTGTTTATGGAAAGAGAGGTTGGAAAATGGTAATGGAAAAAAATATTGTACTGTTTACATAAATGCTTTAAGTGGACAAGAATACAAGCAGAATTTAGGATATGGACACTTTAAAAGCTTAACCTAAAGACTTATGCTTAAGGCAAATATTAATAGGGACGTGCAAAACAAAGCATTTTCCAAAATATAAAATATTTGTAAATGTATTTTTTTATTTCTCCCCAAACAAGTAGTTTTTATTTGGACTTTTAGTGCAATTTTAAAATGCTGGAAAATGTTGAATTAAATAATAATGATTATGCACAGTGAGGAAGGGTGGATTTAAATAGCCTTATTTGGAAGACAAACATTATTTTTGAACATTTTTATTTCATAACTGGGATCACAAGTGACACAGATGGAATAAAAAGTTTATATATGAGTAGGTGTAACCAAATTACTGACTGATAGCTAATAACTGAAAATATAAATCAAGGATAAGCAAAGACAATAAATCAGCTGAAATAAAGTTTTAACAAACACTTTAGATTAAAAAGGAAATACGAATTCATCTTCAGTGAAAATATGCTTGCAATCCTCAGCTCTTTTGATTATGAAGTGCTTGAAGTGAATATTCCGCTATTCTTGGTTCCTTGGGTGTTTAGAACTGACCGGTATGCTTGTCACCCGCAGGTCAGGACTGCTTGGATCTCCACCACTGGGCTGGTGTCTTATGCTCCCACTACCTAATCTCAAAGGTCTAAAATGTCCAGGAAGAGCACTGTTTTTGGGTTGGGCTTTACTGGTGTGCTCATTTAACCTGCCTGGAAAGGATGTCTTCACACCCAATTTTCTCCTAGGAGCAGAGACTGGAGACGGTCCCAAACAACTCCTGCTCTGGTTGGATCTGGATTCTCTGTGACGACACTCTGTGGTGTTCATTCCAGAATTTGTGTTGTTGATGAAGAGGGTCTGGGTGCCCTGGGTGATGGATTCTGTAGAAAGGGGATCCAGTAGACCTGCTGAAGATATGTCAGATCTCTCTGTGCTCTGCAGGGGTGTCTTGGCAGCCCGATCCAGCAGGCCAAAGCCTGGAATGAACAGTTGTGTTTGGGGCTGATCAGGGAGGCCAGCCTCAGCACCTTTAGCAGAAGCCCCTGCAGCCTGGATACCAACACTATTCCATGTGAGAGGGTTGTAGATGACATGCCAATCCAGTGGGCAACAGACAGACTGGCGTAACCACATCTCGATACAATCAGGATGGAACTGCATTGCCAGGAAAAAAGGGAGGAGTGGTTTGGTATACATACTGTCTTTTCAGGTCTTACTGGCAACTTTCAGGTCTTACTATTTAGGTCTGCCTAAATTTAGTTGGTACAGCGAATGATGATGAAGACGATCCCACCATTATTCCTGCATTGTTTCAGATTATTTTAATTATACTGAAAGTTACCTTGTGTCGACAGGGGAGGGTTCTAACATACTGGCCCAAGCGGAAACTCTGAAGGCAGAAGAGGCACTGCATGCCCGGTTCCAGAAGTTTGGAGCTCTGGCGAACTCGCATTACTGGTAAACTCCTCAAAACATGCTCTGGAACCACATCCAACACATCAGGAGGGCTGCAATATTGAATATTGAATCAATATTGATTTCTATTATACTGGAAGAGCAGGGCCAAAATAAATATACAAACTATTATGAAAACTGTTGTTGAAATTTGGAGAATATTGGAGATCAGCACTTACTTAATGCGCATCAACTGACTGTGTGTCAGCTGTGCTTCACTGGGTTGATAGGCCATACCTTGCTCCACTAATTTCCAGGGTTGGTTTCTTTTCTGCAGAAACACAAGTTAAAGACACAAGTTCATAGATTAGCTAGAAAAGACCGCCAATCACATGACAAATTCAACCACTTAAAAAACATGCAAGGTCATGCCTCACATAATGACTCAAATTATTCATGTGGAATTAGAAACTCACAGTTCTTGAAGTAAAGCTATGCTGAGGATGACAGCTTCTCTTAAAGCAGCCCTCACACAGGTGGAAATAACTGCACACGGTACACCTAGAATGTAAGAGTAGACTTACACGAGGGATAAAAATGGCAGATGGATGTGTGGATGTATAGTTGACTGAATGGACTTTATTGATCCCCTGATGGAAACTCTGGTGCTTCAGTTAAAAAATAATACATGATAAATGTACACTGCTTAGGAAAACTATGGCAAAGCCAGTGCATTAACAACATGAGTAAGTGGTGTGTGGGATGTAAAATAAGTGTGAAAATACATAAAACGTGTGAAAAAACTCAGTTGTGTGTGCAACAGTTTGTATAACAAGTTATTCTGCCCAATCAGCTGTTCTGAAAACTAGTGATAAATGTGATAAAAAGTTTGCTGTGTGGAAGCACAGTGTAGCCTGACAGCAGAGGGCAGAAAATAGCACTTTCTAGAATACGGTGGTGGAATGAGTCTGTCTAGGTAAATGACTTGATGAGCAGAATTGTTTAAAATGTTCTCTAATCTTTACACCATGGCCTTCTCCATCAATGCCTTTAGTGAGTCTAAAGTCACAGATGGAAGCATGTAATTGGATGAACTTTGCTGTAGTGTTACCATTAGCGCCATGCCAGTATTCCCTCTACTAAACTATACTACTGTGGCCACTGTGCATGATTCATCCATCAGACTGGCAGACAGTGAAGTGTGATTCACCATTCCAGTGCACACATTTCCAAACTGTTCATTAAAACACAACTGAACTCGACACCTCACTGTATTTAACCTGCCGTCTCTTATAGACATCAACAGAAACCAGCACACTGCTCTTTACATGACATAGTCTATTCTGTACATCTGCACACTTCAGATCTTGTAACTTGTTTTGTTGATGGCTTTTTATAAGATGTCCTACAGTGCTGCAAAAACGAACTGGAACCTGAATTTCCCGAAGAAGATCCCCCTAAGGGATCAATAACGTTCTGTCTGTCTGTCTGTCTGTCTGTCTGTCTATCCATCTATCTATACTAAAAAACTTAAACTGACTTAGGCAATGGTGGAATGCTTTGACTGTGCCGTGTTAAAAGTCTTAAGAGGTATTCTATATGACCCAATCTACTGCCAGCGTTTGTCTATGGAGACTGCATGCCTGGATGCTTGAATCAGTCATTAGGAGAGATGTCCACATTATTTTCCTCACACTTCCTCACTCATGCAACATACTGTATTTACAGCTGCATCAATCAGTGGCTATTATTAACAGCTATGTATCTATTAGAGTAGGAAAAAGGTGCTGAAAATGAGGGAGTTCACCTACTTGAAACATTTGCCAACTATAGGACAGACTCTGCAGCTATTGCATGGGATCCCAAGGTGTTTGTCCAGACACACTCTCTCTGACGCGATACACAGTTTGCCAACATTCTTCACCTGTAAATGTACAGAATAGTCATATATACAAACACCACACACAGCTCCTTGCACTGTGTTTGGATTAGGCTGTATCTTTTTATTTCTAAATAAGTACATAAAAAAGTACCTGCTCCAGTAGTAACTCCAACGAACCAAATGCTTCTCGACACAGTGGACACTTAACCATGACCTCTGTCTCAGACCTGGCCTGATGGTCAGCCCACACTTTCATACAGGAGATGTGAACATTGTTTCCACATCCAAACCTTTGCGATCACAAAAAATAGCACCCAGAATCAAATAGCTTTGCAGACTAGTCTACAATTTACAAATGACAGCTCTCAACTTGAAAACCTCACATAGTGCAGAGCAGAATGTAACAAGTAACTAATTAGCTCTTCAGCTCAGAGAAAGGTGAATGATATTCTTCTAATGACAGATCCCAAACAATAATTATCACTTCAACATTTACAAGCTAGAGAAGATTACATTCTTGAAAATTTTGTATAAACCTGCAATATGTCACTGGAAGTTTTTTCTTCATTAGTTCCTCCTGACAGATCGGACAAACATCATCTTCTCCAATGGCCCTTTGCCTGACTGTCCCATCCTCCCCACTGGTGCCAGGGTGTGACGGGGCTGAGGGGCTGCTGTCAGCTGGTCGTGGGGTTCTGGCCCTGTACAGACCCTGTAATACTTCCAGAATTTGCCTGTCCACAAGACCTGATTGAAAACAGTCTTAATGGGAGGAAAAAGTAGTGAGATTCTTGTGATTGTGAGACACTGGACAGCAAATATTTAAAACATTGAACTGTGTGAAAACAAGTATGTATTATGATACTGAAAACAGAGTCAGAGCAGTTGCTTAGTTTCAAATATAATAAGAATGCTCACACTCATGATCTCTTGGTAGTCTGAATTTACGCATCAAAATCCTGTAATGTTGAAGCAGAGAAAAAAAACAAACACAAGTAGTCAAACAAAAATAGGTCTACACTATGTAATATTAATTTGTTTTATACAATTTACCAGCAGATGTGTTTGCAGAGGTCCTTCTCTTTTTGGAAAGTTGCACAAGTACAAGTGTGAGGATCACCCAGACACACCTTAAACATGAGAACATCCTTAAACCTGTGGCTAACAGACTTTATCAGGGAACTGACAGGGTTTAACAGTAGAATAGGCTAGTAGACTGACAGGGTCTATGACAGGGTCTATAGAAGTGAACACAAGGAATGAACTCACTTTGTAGTTTTTAGATTCTCCATTTTCCTTCAGAAGGAATCCTGTTGGTCCCGATTCTGTCAAGATGAAGATGGTTGTGCTCAGGGCCTGATCTTGATGCCAGTTTACTGCATCACTGGCTGTTTTCCTCCAGGCTGTTTTCCGCAGCATGGTTTAATTTGGATAGTTTATGTGGCTGCTAGCTCGTAAGCAAGTCTGTCAGTTAGCCATTCTGTCCTCACTTCAAAACTGAAACTCTGATAGACTGACGCCTGCCAGTTATGGCAGTTAGTTAGGTTTAATGTATTAGAGCGTGTTATCCAAACTAAATGCTGGGCTAGAATGGATTCCTGTCAGGAGTTAGCTGTTTACATTGTGAGTTTCTATGGTAACCGTTCATCAACATGCGCTTCAGAATATTGCCACTAGATGGAAGTGTTGCTCTTCAGGAGACTATGCAGGAACACATGGTTGTGTGTGGCCTTGTGTTGAGTGGTGGACCTTGTGTTCAGCTTCATTCTCTTCATCAGTTAAGTTCTAGTATGACCTAAACATTACCTCAACTGAAGCTTTAACAGCTGGGGCAGCTGGTGGTTGTATGGTTAGAGAGTCGTCCTTGTGATCAGAAGCCCATGGGTTCAAATCCCAGGACTGCCATTGGCACCACTCAGGTACCTTTGTACCAGATCCAACATTTTTGCGGGTGCTCCCATGTATAGTGAAAAACCGTGGTGTGGTGATGTGATTTTAAAAAATGCCTATTTTTATAGTATAAACCCTAAATATGCCCCAGAATATGCTCCCAAAACACTTTAATTTGGTTTTAAATTAATTTAATACATTACTCTGATGGCAAATGTTTAGGTAAGCACGTGTTTGTATTGTACAGTTTACAGTGAACTCCTGCAATGCCAGAATGTAAATACTAATGTTACCCCTGTATAGACTGTAATGTAATTCATGCACGGGCGTTTTCCTTGTTATAAGCTGGTAAATACAGTAATAAATTAATTTAATTAACAGTAATAAAAATACAGGGCTTTAATAAGAACAAAACGAAAAACACTCAAGACGCTCAAGGGGGAAAATTCCCGATTGCTGCTATGTCAGAAGGGCAGCAGCCAATCAGCAGCAAGTAGAAATAAATAGCATTCTTGAATTGGCTACTTTCAAACCTCCTGTCTCTGAGTACAGTGGTGTTTCACCATCCCAAGACACCCTTTCTTTGTGTTTCTCTCCACAGTAGCAAAACATTTAAAGTTATTTTTCATAAGGAAGTGTGGCTGAATTTACGTTAATATTTGTGCTACAAAATTATATTTTTCTGCACTTTTATATTTTTTTGCACTTAAATGTATGAAAATGTATGGTGTATATTTCCATGAAAAAAGCTGAGGCCCAGACGTCACAAAAGTAAAAAAAAAAGTGGAGGATATCTGCTGTTTCCGCATTAGTGCTGGGGTCTGGGGTTTCAGCAAACAATTATTAGTTTGGTTCTAAGAAATAATTGTGTTGGACTGAAACCGTGACTGTTGATCCACATTAAGGTGGGGTTTACTGTGT
>JBBPDC010000108.1:2459164-2469601 GCA_037974485.1 Hemigrammopetersius urotaenia | reverse complement strand
TTAAATAAAATTGCTTGACTCAAAGATTTCTTGTCACGTCATATAAAATCTTTCATGGACACCTTCTCGCTGACTGCAACAGGCGCACATTAACATAAAGTGCATTAGTATGAACTATAAACTACGATAAATACAGATTTTACAAGGTACACAAACTGTAAAAAACGCAAAGTAAATGAGGTATTAGTGGTGCAAAGCAGCAAGTCAGCAGTGAATTGAGTGGTTTATCCATCCAGATATTTTATCAACAATTTATCCATTTTACCCATTTTTACAAATGAAAGTGCGTCATACAGTGTCCAAAACCACAAGTTTGGACCGAACATCACTTTAAAATATGCTGTGCAGGTGCAGGATTGGTGAATGTATTTGTGTTAGTATTTAGCAGTTTTTTTTCTCCACAGTTCTCGACAGTCACAGAAGCTGACTCAGGTTATCGTAAATGTGGAAATGAACAGTTTTTCAGTTAACATGACAGAGAATGGAGATCTCACTGCACCCAAGAGTGAAATAGTTTGATGTGGTTTAGGCTGTATGACGTGAACAGATTTCCCTACATTGAAATAAATTATAAGCCGCGAGCAATTTCCACCAAACAAGTGCTGTAATATTGAGCCATGAGACTGGTGGCGGATGATAAATGACCTTCCCACCCCTCCGTAAAAGCACTTCGTAATGGATTACATCATCAAAACATCTGTTGGCCCAACACGCGCAACCTAATTCACATATCATCTCAGGCATTCTGCTTTTGACAACACCCATTTTTATTGCCCATGAATATGGAGGTCCCATCCGTTCCAATTAACGTACCCACTGCCGCAGCTCTGTCAAATCCCATTCGCTTGCTCATCTGTTCGCTTTGTGCTCTTGCAATGTACCATGAATTCGAGCATTCTGTTTGGCTGAGACTGGGCTCAGAGCAACAGATGGGCAGAGAAATGAAAGATACAGAGGTGAGGAGAGGGTAGCTCGAAATAGAGGCACAGGTGGAGAGGCAGTGCAAAACTCAGTATACAGTACTTTGCTTTTATCTCTCAATTGCTGCAAAGCTGTAGCTCAAACCAGATATTCTGGCAAGGCCCAGCAGAGTGTTCTGGGCCTACTGCACTGACCAGAGCCCAAAGCAATAACCCAGGCTGCCTGGGGAAGAAAGCAACGGCCCTTGACTGGACCTTTGCCAGGACAACTGCTGTGCTCTTCTATCTTATCCACATACCTTATGCCCAATGTAGCTTATAGTTTGCTCACTTAGAAAATGACTGTGCTGATATAAAACAGTCCTATTTTTGTAGAAATGTTGTACACATTTGAATCAAGGAAATGTATTGTGTCTGCATTAACCCCTTGGACTAAAAATTAGGCACCAGCTCAAAATATCTAAAAATTCAGAAGACTCTTTTTTACATAGTAAATTAAATATTTTGAGTTGTGACCATCGTGACCCCACAGCTGGTGAGTTTCTTTATACAGAACAATGTGACTTATTTGACAATTTCATTACAAAGACAAATAGAAAAAATGAATAATTGAAGAAACCTTGTTTAGGGCGTTTGCCTTGTGATCAGGAAGTCATGAGTTCGATTCCCAAGAGGTTCTACTGAATGAGGTATTGTCCCCACACACTGCTCCCCGGGCACTGTGTTCCTGGCTGCCTACTGCTTCACTTGGTGAATGTGTTAAACGCGGAAGAAAAATTTTGCGCTGTTCACACTGTGTTCATGTATGACAGAATTTTTACTTAATTCATCAACCATCGAACTGTACTTAGCATTCAGTAACTAATAGGGAAAAAAATAGGAAGCTAATGCATACGTCATGTAGTGTCAGCTAATGTTTAAAAAGTTAATCCCCAAATACATATAGATACACACTCAAACACACTTTTTAAAAAATTAAGTAATAAACTGTATGTTTTTGCACTGACTTTTCACAATGCAAGTACTGAGTGTAGAATAGTGGTGCAGTGGTTAGTGCTGTTAACGCATACCAAGATGGTCCTGGGCCCGATTCCCTCGGCTGGCTGAGGGTCCTTTCTGTGTGGAGTTTGGATGTTCTCTGTGCAGATGCATGTGTTTGTGCATCTGCCCTGCTGTAGACTGGTGAACTGGCAAGGTGTGTTTCGACTCCCCTTTGCACACTGGGATACGTTGGTTAGTCAAGTGGCAAAAATACTTAATGAAAATTGAACCATGAAATGTTTACATAAAGAAAACACTAGAAGTTAATGGTCACCTGAAACATTACTTACTGTGAGCCATAAAAACTGATTAAAGCTTCACCAGCGCAGGCTGCCATTCCAGATCACACCAGGACTGATGTTAAATCAGAGTCCTCTGTATTTATGACAGTCACTGACATAAAAACTGATAGCACTCCTATTTCTCCGGTGGGTTTTAAACACAAACCCTTTGTATTAAACGGCTGCTTGGAACCATAAAGATTGTGGATTTATTTGTTGTCCATTGAAAAACAAAAATAAAGAAAAATGCAATGTGCGTCTTTCCTGAGATCATGACTGAAAGCACACTGCTATTATGAGTTCCATGACTTTTTTCCCACCATGCCTTGGTGCACGGAGAGGCGATGAGGAGGGGCCTCCCTATGGGAAACTGAGGCAGATATAGTGCTGTCAGAGAGTGTTAGTATTTATGTTAGAGCTGCTCCAAGAGGGCTGAGACGGCGCAGAATGGCCAGCCAGGATTGTTTCCCATGTGGGTGTTAACCGTGACGGCCCATGTCCACTGAGCCTCACAGCAAATTCATCCTGATTAGGGGTTACAAGAGAAACGTGAGCTGTGTCTCTGTTCTAAAACTAATTCTTACTAGTTTCTGAGAATATGCAGTGAGGAGAACCAGGTATTTTTACACATTTGGTTCCAAAATGTAATGCACTTCCACTTCAGACAGACACATGCCTTTGGACTTTGTATAAATGAATATGAACAAAGAATTATGTATTCATAAGCATAAACAAAGACCAAATTAATGAGGAGCATTCTTAAAATTTAGTAAAACTACATTTTAGTGCTAAATATAAATTTAAAAAGGTTCTTAATGAAATTAGACCAAACACCAATAATGGCTGGAAAGATTTCATGCATCCTGTAGCAACCAGGGTGAGTGTCTCACACAAACAGTATTCAGATATGAAAAGCTACAGAGACCTGACTTTAATATACTGCTATCATCTCTGTTCAACCATTTTAAAGTGGGATGCTCATGGAACCACAACTAATTATTCCCAGATCTGTGCCATGCAAGATTCCGAGACTAATGATAAGGAAGGTAAGAGAAAAGCCTGTAGTTCCTTGAAAGAGCTGCTCAGTGAAGCGCAGCAGTGAACTCATCTAGAACAACATACTCTGTTCAGGGAAACAAAAAACAGAACTCCGGCAAAAATGAGCTCATCATGACTGTAGAAAGATAGGTATGCATACAACTCCAAGATCACTCATTCCCACAGCGAAGTACAGAGGTGGGAGCATCATGAATGGAGTGATGAGAGACATTAGAGGGGATTTGATCTCTTTAGCCAAGAAAGGCGAGGGGCAATTTAACAGCTCAGAGACTGATGTTTTAGTCCTCTAATTCATAGGTCCCCAGCCACAGGCCATCTGGTACCAAGCTGCACACAAAGAACGAATAAAATATATTTTGTTGATTATCAGAGTCTGAAAGATCTTTATTTTGCAAAAAAAAAACAAGCTAGCAACTTTGTTTCTAGTTGTATCTATACCGGTCCGGGAAAATATTATTTTACATAAAACTGGTCTGTGGTGCAACATTTTTGGGGACAGCTGCTCTAATTGACTTTAATACCACCCATATAGTTTCGAACAGGGCCACACAGAGATCTTTAGAGCGGCAGATTTTGTCACTGGGGGGGTGTGGCTTGACCGGAAGGGGTTTCGAAACATTTTGTCGACCATGCAAATTTCTGTGGACAGGAACAACCAACCTTGCCAAAAAGGGCTCTACACCCAAATGGGATGGGCACCTAAAGCCCCCCTCCCCCCCCCCCCCTTCAGGTGCCTGGTTTTAAAGAATTTAAACAACTATAGACAGTCAAAAGTACTTCCTCCTCATGGTGGGTTAGTTTTAACACAGTGTTACCACTAAGCCCCCCCAAAAACACAATGTGAGAAATTTTTATCAGTTAATCAGATAATTCTTAACAGTTAATTATTTTTCACAGGTTCATCAAACCTTCCACAAATGTAAAGAAAATATAGGCACCTAATTGTATGAAGTCATTTGTATCAGCAGTGGGCTCCTTTCTGCTAAAAACACAAGTGAACATATGAATAAATGCAAACAAACACAAAAGCAGTAAAAAGTATTGCATTTTTTTTCCTAAAAAATGATTGATATTTAGAAGAACACAGTTTTGATTCCATATTTCTACTCGCTACCTCCAGTCATTGCATGGATTTATAAAATTCCATGAGCGGCACACATAATTTAATCTAGTGAAGGAAAAAACCAACCCGGGTATTTAACAGAGCTAAAAGTAATACTGGGCTTCCATGAGGAAAGAGGTCTGGAAATGGTTAAGCAAACCCTTTGCCACACATAAAACCACTATTTACTGTGTTTTTCGTGTTTATTGTAATATTAGTGTTTTAACACTAATTTAACAATACTGCCCTGTAGTAAACAGCTTTTAAGTCTCAGGTGCCTAAGACTTTTGCACAGTTTCATATTTAATTTTTTGCTGTTGTTCTTTATTGTCATAAAAAAGTTTCACAGAGCAATATAAAAACATTTTTTATATTGCTTAAACAAAATAAAACTATTGTATGAACTGTGTATGTGTTGATTTACCAGATGAATGACTGGCGCCTATTAAGGGCAGCTATGTTGAACTTTTGGTTAAATTTACTCTGTTTTTTTCTAGCAAAGGATTGTGGGCTGCATGGTAGCCTCCCCAGTCTTACACTAATAGTATAAAGGTTAAAGCGACTGTTAGGGTTTACTACATAGGATTTACATCCTATAGAACCAAATAAAGACATGTTTGTTATCTAAAAGGGGCTTAAAGCAAGAGTAAGAGGCAGAGAATGAGAGACAGAAGTGGAAGGCACTTTGAAAGAGAGGCGGAGAGAGTGAGGCAGCAATATAAAGATAACGCAGAGGAGAGGAAACAGGGCAGGGAAAGGCTGTGATCTCTCATTCCTGTTTGGATCCCAGGAGGTGCAGTAGAGACACAGGGTTTCCTGCTGTGTGTAAATCATATGGCCAGTAATAAGCCTGATCTCCTATTATAGTGTTCATGCCAGCTGACCAAGACACACACACTTTTACAAAAGGTGTATAAATCAGTGTGACACAGTGTGCACAAAAAAGTGAAAGCACACTTTACCGTAACGCTCCAATACAAACTATGGCACGGGCCACGAACAGAAGAATATTCACAGACTAAATTCTGGCTTGGCTGCAAAACCTTTCCCCACCATAATAACTAAAACCAACTCTCTGTTTTCACTCCAGCGTGCTTAAATGTTGGGTTTTCTGTCATGCATGCGAATGCGAGTGTCCTGATGGAGGGAGTTACCCAGAGACTCTTCTATAACATGCGCACGTTCAGAACGTGGCCCGTGCCTGTGGTTCCACCCAGAGAAATGACCCACAAGGGCATGCGTTCATGCGGCTTTATTCTTTCGTTACTTATATTATGAGATCCCTGCTTTTTTCTTTTTTTTTCAGAGGAAGGAACCGTACAGGAAAGGAGCGAGCTAAAAGTTCACGCAGCACATGTTGTAGGGTCACCACCTCATTCAGCACCAGGCGATACTCTCTCCCTCCCTCCCTCCCTCACATACACCTTCTCTTGGTACTCCCTTACACGTGAGCACACACACACACACACACACACACACACACACACACACACACACACACACACACACACACACATTCACTCTCAGATATATTGGTTACTGCAAAGTCCAGCAACTTTAGCCTGCTGCTAAAATCCATAAACTTGAATCATCTTCACTTGCCTTATAATGTAATTAAAACACAAAAAAGTTGCTGGACTTTGCAGTAACCAATATATATATGAGTGAATACATGCGTGTGTGTGTGTGTGTGTGTGTGTGTGTGTGTGTGTGTGTGTGTGTGTGTGTGTGTGTGTGTGTGTGTGTGTGTGCGCAGACGTGTAAAGGAGTACCAAAGAGAAGGTGTGTGTGATACTGCTGCTGCTGCTGATGGTGACAACAACAACAACAACAACGACAACACTAATAATAATAATAATAACACTAATAATAATAATAATAATAATAACAATAGTAATAATAATAATTAATTGTGTGTGCTCAATTTGTGGCCAAAATCCAATTCTCTAGTGTTAGAAGGTTCTTTAGGCCGATGCATCAACCATGTTCTTAAATGACATCGTGCAAATAACCTTTACTGGCACTCTTTTATTCAAAAGAGTATATTAAATATACCCCCACCCAAAAAAGCAAAAAAAAATTATCTTTATTATTTATATTTCACTACTAGGCATTAACGTTTTTTTCCATGATTTGAGCCTTTTAAAAATAATTTGGGATCATCTGTACCAAAGTCATTTATAATGACTCAAATGGCCTCTTTTTAATCAGATTAAATTATTGGGAGGTCAGGGATTTACTCCTCTAATATGAAAGTTAAATCATTTTGAAAGTAAGGACATACACAGCCTTATACTCGAAGGCTTTAGACACTGAATGATCAGATTTAGTTACAGTCCGTGAACCTCTTTTGCTGAGAAGAATGGGAAAGAAAACACTCTAGTCCTAATCGGTGGCATTATCTGTGATTTTAAGAAACCAGGAGAGCTCTTGGTATTAATGGTGACAGATGCTGATGGATCTTTGAGCGCTTTAGGGTTTCCTGCACGGCGCTGGGGAGAACCGAAGAGGCCTGTGAGCCAGCGCCCAGCCGCAAGGCACCATTTGACCCCAGGCAAACGCAGGAATACAGTATCGCAGAGAGAAAGGAAGCAGCCCTGCGCCCTGAGTTTTTACTGTTTGTTTTTCTTTGGGAGCTCCCATAGAGGAGTCCAAGGCCTGTGGTGGATACACTGGTGATCAAAGTCAGAAAAAAACAGCTGTCCCGATAGATCTGATACGGAGGATCACACCTCCACGGCTTGGCTCTCCTGGCTGCGACATGTGTCAAGACGGTGTTTGGGCTTAAGACAAATTATGGCATGGGCCACTGACTAAATACTGGCTTGGCTGCACAAAGCCCTAAAGCGATAGTTTGGCCAAAAATCAAATTTACACAGTTTTTTCCCCCCTTATCCCAAATGTAGTCAATCAGCCAAGATATTTTGGGCCTTTGGTTTTCCACTGAAGCTACAAGGCTGATGAGATTAAAAATTACTGAAAGCATATGTTCACCAATTAGCTTTGTTCAAACAGAATGCTTCAATTAAATTCATGCTAAAGGGAATGTTTAATGAATTGAGAGAGTTGTTGGGCTTTGAGTGAGATTTGTTCTGAGGGGGTGTGGTTTGTTTTAGAGTGAGGGTGAAATGGCAGCTTTTCTCGCAGTGATCAGCCTTGAAGTACTCCTTGATTGACTTCTATTTTGTGGTTTCTTACACTGCATGATAAACTGTTATCTGTAAGAGTGGACAGAAGCATAATGATGACACATCACAGTAGCATCTTGAAGCCTGAATTTTGTCTGCGCATGTATCCGTTTTTGGACTAGATTCAGTGAAGACATATAAACAGTTCTGTTTGAGATTACTTAACAGTTCGGCCGATATTGACGCAAGTGTGATGATTTAGGCAGAGCTGAAGAAGCAGACTCCAGACAGCAAGCATGTCTTGGCTGATTTGGGGGAAGAGGAAAACTGTAAATTTGAATTTTCATCAAGCCATCGCTCAAGCTGCGATTTGGCTCAGAGGGTGGACTGAGCTAATCCTTTGATTGTCTTCTCTTCAGAGTTCATTGTCTTCTTTGTTCAAACATGTATGCAACTGAGTGCTGTCCTATTCTTTTATACCCAAAACACACTTTGTTCGCTCACTGATACTGAGTTATCTGAGGGCAATGGACCTCGCTCAGCTGTTCATAACATGGTTTTCAATTCACTTGAGAATAGACCCACCATCTGGAACGGCTGTGGAAGTTTATTACCTAATTGGGTCAACATGTCACCCTAGACCAACACAAAACAGCAACTGCAAATCAGATTATACCCCCTGCAGGTTATGGATCAACACTGTATCTCTAGTTTTTGTAGTTGCAGAATTCTTGGAGAGATTTTCTACATTTTACGTAACATTTATCAAAAACAGTGGAGGTCCTTCAGTTGATGGAAATTACGTAAGTTTTGCAAAACCTGAAACAAACTGGATTTCCGTCTTTGTAAGTGAGTCAACAAGTGAGCATTTATGAAAGTGATTTGTAAACATTTTGGCTGTGTTTTCTAATGAAGTTTGAAAGCTGAAGTTTTTTATCAGCATGGTTGTCTGTGAATAATTTTCTTATCCCTCCAGTTTTCACCCCTCATTCCTCGCTAGCAGCTGAACATTTCACACACACACACAGCCAACAGAGTCACTTAAAATACTTAAAATAAAAAAAAGATAAAAAGATAAAAATAAAAAGATTTCCAGAATAATGTCCGTGTTCTCTGTCATTGAGCAAAACAACAAGTTGTGTATGTATAACCTTGCACCCATTTTCAGTAGATTTTAATGATGTTATGCACCAACCTGTACCTGTTCTTGTGACACACTGACATGTTGCCAGTGTCTTTCTTTTCTCACATCATAACAAAGATACAGTTCTTTCTTTTCTGATATCATTACAAAGGCATAGTTGTCACACCCGTTCAGTAAAACCTTTCAGAACCCTCTCTTTGGAAGGACGCTCTTATCTGAGATACTGAATGTAGGCCATAGACACCCAGAAACATCTGGTTTTGCTCGGACGCTCGTCCAAATCCTGTGGCCCCTCTCCAGCCTCTCCAGGCCCAAAGTAGAGTACAGGGCCTCCACGGGTCACGTAAACCCAGCAGCCACCCACCCACACACCCACCACGCCACCCAAACATGGGACGCCGAAGCTATTGGGCGGACAGTCGGCCAGAATGCAGCACAGCTAGCCATGTGGGTGGCCAGCCAGCAAGCCAGTCAGCAACATAACCAGCAGAGTGGACCGTCGGCCAGCCAGCTGCTCAGTTGACCGGTAGCCTCCCTTTGCAGTGTGTGTGGCTCCGCACACATGTTTTGGTTGTGAAGTGTATGAAGCATGGACTGGTGGCTAATGGAGAGTGTATGTATTATAAATGTCCATCTAGTTTTTTTGTTACTATAGTAAACCTAGAAAATAAATTTGTGTGTACATCTTAATGACATTTCAAAAACTAAATTCTTTTGGACGCTTCCAAAAGAGTCTGTCCCATTTAACTTACTACTTAATGAGTCAAATTACTGAAAAGTCACTACATGAACATGTAAAAATTAAAACAAGTTTTAAAAATAAAAAAAAAAAAAAAAAAAAAATATATTATTTGTGATTTTTTTGGGTGAAATGCTTATCTGCTAAACAAACCATTCATAATTTTACATGGAGCATAGAATTAAACAGCAAAATTGCATTTGGAAATACATATTGCTAATGCTATAATATTCTCTAATAGTTAATGCTGTTATTTTTGTCATTTCTGATAAGACCTGATCAAGAACTAGAACTAGAACTATTTTATAGGAACATACACTGTAAGAAAAAAATTGTATGCTCCGCCTTAAATTGCATAATGTTAACAGTAGCTAATATTTACGGCGTTTATCAGACACTTTTATCCAAAGCGATTTCCATTCCCTAACTACAGGGGGCAGTCTTGGGGTTAAGGGTCTTGCTCTGGGACCCAGTGGAGGTATGCTGAAGGTAGGATTCGAACCCATGACCTCTTGGTCTGGAGGCAAGTACACTACCCACTGAGCTACATCCACCAATATATTTTTGTGTCTTGGTTTTGATTGTCATCTGGGGCAAGTGTTCATAGGGGTCTTCACCAGAGGCTCCGGCTTCCTCCCACAGTACAAAGACACGTATGTCAGGTGGATTTGAAACGCTAAACTGCCCCTAAGCGTGAGTCTGCATGTGAATGTGCTTGTCTGTGTGTCAGACCTGTGATGGACTGGTGACCTGTCCAGGGTGTTTCTTCGCCTTTTGCTCTGTGTCTGTTGGGACAGGCTCCAGCACCTCACATAACCCAGGATAGCATAAGAGCTTCATGGGTGGATGGGGACAACATTGCCAGTTCATTTAGATATATGTTTTATCTATTTAAATTAAGTATACTCTCTGAAACATGAAAAGAAAATACTGTGATTTTTTAGCTAACATTTACATTTACATTTACGGCATTTAGCAGACGCTCTTATCCAGAGCGACGTACATCAGTGCTTAAGAATTCCA
>JBBPDC010000108.1:2421369-2448572 GCA_037974485.1 Hemigrammopetersius urotaenia | reverse complement strand
TTGGAAATGACCAGGGACTGGACAAGAATCTGTGCAGCTTTTGTGGTGAGGAAGGGTCGGATTCTTCTGATGTTGTAACACTTCTAATGGTTCTCAAGGAAAAACAATTACAACAAAAGTGAAGAAACAGTCAGTGTTCATTTTGTATTAGTTAACATAAGCAAGCTAATTTGTTATTTTGTACTTCTATTTGTGTAAAAAATGAACACTTTAACGGGCATGCCGACATAGGTTATCATAAAAGGGCTAACTAAAGTTGTTAAAGCTAAATTTACTAGTAAATTATCAACAAAAATACTTATTCTAATTTGTTAACTTGCTAACTTTTGCTATCTTGCTTAATGGCTTCGTAATGATTTGCTTAATGGCTACTCATGCGAATGTTTAGGCTAATGTTTATGGAAATCATTGTATAGGTGTCACCTTAATAACATGGAAATTTGTCACCATGGTGCAAACATAGCTGGCTAGCTAGCCTCTCCCACGATGACAGTGCAGTTTTCTCTTCTTGTGTTCCTGATGACCTGATCAAGTTATCTGTAGCAGATGGGCAAGATGATACTTAAGCTGTCCAACAAGCATTATGTCCTAAAGTCTGTATGTAAAATAACCTGTAAAAAGATTGATTGTTTTACTGAGGCTGCCCAGACAAACATGGCTACATTCTGGCTAAGGGGTTCACACCAAAAGATTTGTTATTGTGAAACTGTATCTACAGTATACAAATCCATTTTGAACCTACAACTAGATGCAGTTTCACAGGTTGTGGAGATTTTTGCACAATATCTTACTTCAATAGAATGTAACAGATCTCACAGATGTTTATTAGGTACAAATACTACTATTACAAAAACAACAGAACTAGTAGTTACACTGATATCTACCTCAACTGAACATAGTTGTAGATAATATGTTTTTTCTCAAATCAATTGCTGTAAATATATGCTCCTCAGTTGATTTGGGTAGGACTGACTGTTCTGTGCAATGTCCGATCACTGTTTTGACTTGGGTTTGTGCTCATGTAACACAGTTGTGAAACTCAGAACAGTACGAACAACCATGCCCATATAAATAAAGCCAAGGTTTCTCAAACAGGTCACAACAAATAAACTCCATAAAACCTTCTGTGTAAACACACCAGCTGAGTGGTTTCACAGTGTGACAGAGCCTGGCTGCAGATGGGCAGGGCTTGGAGAGCAGTACTGAGAGAAGCTGTGTAGAGTTCAGGCGGTTCAGGGCATGAGGAAGGTCCTGACAGGGCACGGTAAAGACACTTATGGAAGGCTTTCCTGAACCACCCAGCAGGGGCTGAACCTCAAGCCTTTTTGTGTTCTGCTCCCTGGACCCCAATCTCCCTGTAGTCCTTCGGGGAGGTAAATATTTCTCGCTTCCCGGGGAAGTGAATTCGGCCACAGCTAAATCTGTTTAATCTCAGGCCCGTCCCCAGGGCAGATGTTACACAAGGCCGAGCCGCGGCGGTCTGAAGGGCCTCTACGTGCCCGTGACCTTCATTGGGATGGCCTACGGTGACGGCAGCATGCTGGCAGGGGGCTCCTTCATCACGCTACGGTGCGTGTGTGTGTGCATCTGTTTATGTGTGCTCTGGGCCTTCCCAACCTTTTCCCAGACTCCCTCCTTATCCTTCCTGTCTCGAAATGCCCCAAAGAACCCTGGGAAGAATCTTTTCCCACCATCCGAAGAAGTCACACACCTCCATACCCGTTGGGACCCCGCCGACTGGGCGGTGCTCTTGTTTTTATGTCTCAGCCCATCCCCCGCTCAGCCGTGGAAGACACGCTGTACAGTTACAACATGAGTTAATACATGTTGTAACAGACAACGAAGACAGGCCAAATCACAACATCTGTCTTCCCTTAGGTAGTACAAGCAAAAGATGATGCGGCTTTGCTTAATGATACATTATTTTGTGACTTTTGACCTGCTGATACTAATGGTCGAGACAGGGACTATAGCACAGATGCTAAATGTAGTGCTACATCTTTATACACCGTCTTCCAAGAGGAATTCTCAGACTATGAGCAAACACCATTTGTAATTAATTGCCATAAATGAAAAGCAACAGTTTGCAAACACTGGGCAGCCCTACAGGACTGTGTGTATGTGTGTGTGTGTGTGTGTATGTGTGTGTGTGTGTGTGTGTGTGTGTGTGTGTGTGTGTGTGTTTGCTATGTTTACTTATTGTTATTAGCATCTTTGGTGACATGTAATAAGGACTTATTCCCGTAGTAGACCCTTTCTGAGGTGAAATGGCATAAACTGCACAAAAGCAGTCTTAATGGCAATGGGCATTTGTTGGAATAGGCCTTTGCTAGTGTTTATATAGATTGTGTCAGTTGCCATTTTAGGCTAATTTAAGTAATCATATGGCCATATGAATGCAGTCCTTCAGTAGTGTTCCTCATTTGTTTTCCATAAATCCCTGGAATGAACAGAATTAATTAGGTTCAACAGTGTTTGCGTGTGTGTGTGTGTGTGTGTGTGTGTGTGTGTGTGTGTGTGTGTGTGTGTGAAAGCCACTGATGGAAATGTGTTTCAGGCTTTTTTTCCCATCGCTCCAGCTGTTTTTCAAACTGCCCGCACACAATGCTTCTATTTCTTAACTAGCCAGATGGTGTCAGCTTTAAAATGTTTTTTTTTTAAATATATAGTCATAAATTTAGCCAAAAGTGATGGAAAGCATGACAACTCTGACCTACAAATGTGACCTGGAACAAAAGCATAAAAAACTTGCTTCATGTCTTGCTCTCTTGTTCTCAGCCGTAAAGATATGGAGATTCAAACTCTTGGTCGGGAACGTTTTGTGGTGTGCTGTGTTTAATATCACCTATAGTTCAGCACTGCGCTTACACTTCTCTCTCTGGAATTCAGTGCTTTATTTTGAAGGTCAAAGGTTGTGGGCTACCCCACCCCGTCTGTGGTGTTTGGCGGCGGTTCCCGCTGACGGACAGGAAAGCGGGTGATTTAACATCCCACCTTTTTCCCCCGTTCTCCCAGATAGCGGCGGCAGTGCCCAGCCGAGCTACAGCAGGACCGCCGCAGAACAATCACAGGAAACTGCAAATGATGAAAATGTACACACTCCATCTGACACACCTCAGAGAGAGAGAGAGAGAGAGAGAGAGAGAGAGAGAGAGAGAGAAAGACAGACAGACAGTGGGAGAGAAAAAGAGAGAAAGAGGGAGAAAAAAAAAAAGCTAGAGAGAGAGAGAGAAAGAGAGAGAGAGAGGAACAAAATACAGAGGCACAGAGAGAGAGAGAGAGAAAGAGAATAAGAGAGAATGAGGGAGAAAGAAAGAGAGAGAGAGAGACAGACAGACAGTGGAAGAGAGAAAATGAGAGAGAGAGAGAGAGAGACAAACAGACAGTGGGAGAGAGAAAGAGAATAAGCGAGAGAGAGAGAAAAAAAAAGCTAGAGAGAGAGAGAGAGAGAGAGAGGAACAAAATACAGAGGCACAGAGAGAGAGACAGGGGAAGAAAGGAAGACAGGAAGGGGTGGATGAGAAAGATGAAGAGAAAGAGAGCTGCAGCCTCAGAGGCAGAAAGTATTCCTAAAAGCAGAGACATGAGGAACAATAGAAGGTGAGAGAAGAATGGGTGGAGGATGTGGTGTAAGTGAAGTGGAATCTGATGGACGTGGTCTAAAAGGGAGGCGCTCGCTTCTAAGAGTCCATGCTCCAACCGGCCTGAGCTGCCACTTCCTAGGATGAGAACATCCGGTTCTCAAGGCTCCATATCCTGTTCCTGTGGGTTGTCAGGCGGACTCTCCTTAAACAGAACCGTTGTACAATATACAACATTACGTAGGACTTATTCCCTGATAACACCCATAACCTTCAATGGGGTGGCTGGTAGCATAGTGCTTTGGTCGTTTGCCCTGCAATCAGGAAGGTGTGGGTTCAATTTCCAAGACTGCACCTCTGAGGTACCCTGAACAAGGTACTGTCCTCACACACTGTTCCCCGGGTGCTGTGTTCCTGGCTGCCTGCTGCTTCGCTTGGTGAACAGGTTAAATGCAGAGGTGTTCACGTATGACAGAATGGTCACTTTCGCAAATCCTGTAACACAAAGCCTAATATTGTATGGATCCCTCTCGTATCATGAAAACTGCTCTGATCTATCAAGGCAAGACTGAAGGTTTGCTGTGTTGTCTGCACAGTAAACTGGTGTTGCAAAATGGGGTCTTCATTGATCTGACCAGCACTAACAGAGCTCTGAGAGACTTGGAGGCAAAGTTAGCACCTTGAACGTTTTGTCAGTCAGTTGCTCAGATTCTTATGCTTACCCATTTTTCCTGCTTCCAACACATAAAAACTGATTACCAATCAGCCACAACACTCAAACCACCGACTGTGGAATATATTACGCAGCAAATGAAAAGTTAGGTCATTACACCCTTGACCATTCAGATGGCCAGTCCAAATTATTACACTGCTTTAAAACAAGGGACTGCATTTTATACTATCAAAAGCTTCAGGCCCCCTTTTTAAGCAAACATGACTAACAAACCACGGCCCATACACAGAGCTAGGGCTCTCATTTATGTGTTTTAATTTCATTTCGTGTTTAAACAGGACAAAACCTGTTTGAATGAGTTTGTTCAAAGGCATGTATTTCTGTATATTGTCACTGTCAGAACAAAATTATTGTTGTTCTTCATTTCTTTGCCATATCTCCTGCCCTACATTTTCAGGATGGAAGGACCAATAGAATAGAATAGAATAGAATATAAATCTTTTTTATAATAACTTCCATTCAAAGTTAAACATACTTTATCTGTCTGCTGTAAAGTTTCCATTTTGGACATACGATGTTTTGTTCTGACAATTATTATATATTATCTTTTTTTTTTTATTTGCTGGATGTTGCACAGCGTTTTTAAACAGGCTGGTTTTAAGATTCTGCTGAACTTTCCATAAGGGAGAGCTACCGGGGCTTTTGTGTGCATCAGTAGAAGGGAGGAGTTCACATAAAGAAGTTAAAGAAAGAAAAACTACGGTAATTTCATCAGCTATGTTATGTAATGCAACAGGCAAAAAAATGTGGAATGGAAAAGAAAAACACTGTCGAGAAACAGGGCAAGGCAGCAGGGTCAGCTGGTGTAAGGCTGGGTGTTAGACTGATGAATAATGGCATAACCTTCCATATTGGCAAAACCATTACATACCACTGGGTCCCACTTCTATTAATAAACAGTTTCATGTATTCCTTTGAAAAACCTTGTACCCTTTTTGGCCCTGATTCATGTGTTTCATATCCTCTCCTCACTCGTTTTGACTCCAATACGCACCGTAAAACCATCTGTGGACATCACAAAAGAAAGGATGCATCTATACAATGTGATAAAAGCAGCCCATTGCTTCCTGAGAAGCGAGAAACTTCATTAGACATGGAGCAGGAATCTGACCTGCCCAGCGTTTCCTGAGGCTCGGCCATCTTGAGTCAGCACGGTCACTTGAGTGTCTGCACAGGTCCATCCAGTAACCCAGAGACGCCCTTTTCCCCCTGCTTGGGGAGACCATTCATTGTTCTCAGGAGTGAAGGAATCCTGATTTTGGCCCCAGCTGTGTCGAGTCTGGACTTGTGTTTGTTCCAGATGTGTTTGTTTTGCTCCAGTTGCATCGATGTTTATGCCTGAATTCTGGCCCACTGACGTGCTGTTCTTGCGGATCTTTCAAACGTTCATTTTGTGAAACTGTTGAGATGAACGAAAATGCTCAAAAACAGTAGAAGGCTCATATATATTCCAGGCGCCCTCAGATCCTTCTGTGACGTCTGCATCATGGGCAGTCTCGTCTTGTTTATCAGCATTAGGCGTTCAGTTGATCAGTTTATTGTGTGAATTGTCAGAGGTCCAGAGGAGCTATGGCTAACTAAGTGTTTCATGAATGCCTGAGGAAAACACCCTTTCTCCTCACTCGCCAAACAATGAACTGAGCGCTTGCTAATTAGTGCTCTTTTAAAGCGGAGCAGAGTGCCAGTAAGAACGTACAATTAGAGGAAGGTTTCTTTCGAAATGACTTTCGCTGCAGATTTCCTTCAGCGATAAAGGCTCTCTTTCAGGCGGCACCTTTAGCCTTTCACACAATGAATCTCCTAGAACTTCAAACGCAGTATGAGTAAAGTGCAGGCCAGAATTTGGACTCTGATGCTTGTTCTGGATGTGAAATATCCTGAGACGGAGGCCTTTTTTGCATTAGCACAATGACACAGATCCTGACAGATCATACACAGTGGGTTACAGCACGTATGTAGTCCCAGTGTTAGAATATGTGTGTTTTTAAGTTCGATTTGTAGAATTGCACAGTGTCATGGATGTAATCTCTTTAAAAATGAATGCATGAAAACAAAACTCAGTTGTAATGGTACCACGATTTCAGATAAGAGTACTGTTTCATTTTTATCTCAATTTTGAAATCAAAGAAGAAATGACATGTTTACTGAACATCCGACACTTATTTTTACCTTTGAAATGCGGACACAGCCTCCCAGGTCACTCATGTCAATGACCATATGTTAGTTCCAGTGACATCACTACTTTGTGAAACACATCCAGTCGACGCTGACTCCCAAATTCATGCTAGTGAGCGTGCGATATGGTGATCTTGGGTAACCTGCTGAAAAGCGACGCAAGAGTGTGTTTTCCAGCTTCCATGTAAAATGTTTGCGGCCGTGGGATTTCCTGGGGCGTGTGAGTTTGAAGGCATTTGCAAGAAAAGAAAGTGGGGGCCTGGTAATTAAGACCAGAGCTTAATGTGGCTCATACAACACCACAGTGGTCCTTACTGATTCACAGTCTTGTAATGAGTATAATGGAGTGGAATAATAAACCGCAAGTATGTTGTAGAACAATAGATCTCACAAAGAACACCATAATATAATCCCTTTATAAGGAAACCATTTTGTACTAATTTAGTTTTGTTTGCTTGTAAATTAGTTTTAATATTCTTCAGAACCAGTACCAGTGACCGGAATCAGTCTAATGCTCTCGTTTAGTCCGATGAGGTTTTCCGTGTTTGACTATTTTTTATGTTTAATCATAATGTATATGGAACTGTGTGGTGACCAAACAATATTCTGTTGTAGATTCTTCACAGTAGCTCCTCTTGGCCTTGATATACTCTTGCAAACTTTTGGTGTTGAACCACCTGCGATGCGTAGACCTTGTTGGAGGCTCTAAAAGCCCTTGATTTTTTTTTACATTCCCAGTTTTTGTATCAGGAACCATTTTCACACAGAGGATCAAGTTTGCTCATCTCATTTATCTCAGAAACAAACTTTAAAATGAAATGAGAAATGAGCTCTTGTATCAAAGCGCTTTTAAAGGGGTTTCAACCTAACGTCTGTATAAGGCTACTTCACAAAGTTAATACACTAAATGGTACAAATATGCTGCTTGATGTCTGGGACATCGTTTCTGGTCATTTTGAGAAGGTTTTTTAAACCACTTCATGGTGGAGAGGTACAGGCAGGGCCCTGTAAGGCAAAATCGTCCTTACAGAAAACTAAGACAACAGATGCAGATCATTTTGGATTGTAAATGAAATGGCTGTGTTTGGGTTTTAAAGTTTGTGATCCCTGGTTCCTGTCACCACCATACTGAAGAAATTAGTTTGTGTGCAAGGGACCATTTTACAATCTAAACAACTGAACAAATTTCCCTTTAATTTAAGATTAATAACGATCATAAATTCGTTTAAATTGGTCCAAAATTTTGGCTGGTCCTAGATGTCAGCTGGTCAGTTTTGGCTGTTTCCAGCTTCAGCGGTTGCACTGGGGTCTGGGAAATCATAAAGCATTGTAATGTGACTAAAATATGCCTGTAAAATCATCACTTCCCGGTATATTATGACTCTCTGCTAAGGAATGGGTGTTTTCTCACCCATCCTGTATTAAAGGTACCAGTGTTATTGCCACATGGCATCCGCAGGCATAGGCACTGCTAGATATTATGTGCCCTATGAAAGAATTAAATATTGACTTTAAAAACATAAAACACGGTTCGGTTCAGCTTTTCAGTTGTGTTTCAGGACTCTTATTTTGAAGTTCATGTTTGTTCAGTGTCACGGGGTTTGGTGTTTGCAGCTGTCTTGTGTTTGTCCCCTGATTATGTACCATATTTAAGTCCTGTTTGTGTTCGAGCAAGTTATCTGTCCATCGCCTCATTTAAGTCTCGTTTTTCCCCTGTATGTGTTTTCTCTTTCATGTTTGTAGCGGCCCTCGTGCCAGGTTTTGTTTGTTCACTTTTTAAGGTTTAGAGCTGAAAACACTACCAACAGAAGTAGACTGGGCAATAGTTCAAGCGATATAAGTATAGAAGTGGGAAATAGCTCAGTCTCGCGCCTGCAGATTTGATTGAAGAAGGCAACTGTTCTGTGTTCTATTGTGTTGATGAACAGACCACAAATAATATTTTGTTCTCAGCCCGCTGGCCAAACTGCTGCTACAGGTGAAGCCGAAGACTCATAAGGGGGAATTCCACCAAGCTTTCTGTATGTGTGTAGTGTGTATATATATATATATATTCCCTTTTTTCCAACTAAAACAATTAATGACAAATCTGGAAATTTGGCCTAAAACATCACGGCCCCCTGTTCCTATCAACATCACTATGAAAAGTTCTTCTACAGTTTGTTTCTCTAGAAGAGAGCATTTCATATCCAATCTCACTGAATCACTTTGTTTACCTTTTAATAATGTAACTATTATTTATGTCTTGAAATTTTGATTGAATTCCCTTTTAAGAGTCTATTTGCCTTCATTCATTGTTGAGTTTCTCTAGAATGAAGCATGAGTTATTAATTTACATCTCGGTGTAATTCATTTAAAATATAAAAGTTATTTGTTTTTTGTTATTTATGTTTTTGAATAAATTTTTTGCCATCTTTTGACCTAAACTGTTTAGGCGATGGCATGAAAACTATAAAAGGGCACATTCGGCACAGTCTGAGGCCCATGGCGCCCCAGTGTTGCCGTTTCTCAGGCCCTGCTGTGTGTGATTCGTCTTAAAGCTGGCGAAAAGGGGGGTGGGCTCCTTCCCGTCGGCCTTTTCATTACCGCATATGGAACCAATGTGGAGAGATCACAACAACCAGATGCTGGGCTTGTAGCGAACTCTGAAATTGATTGTAATTTCACACAAAAATATTTGCAAACGCAGTCAGGCAGAGGGCCACATGCTCGTACTTACATGGACGGGCGCACACACGCACACACGCACGCACACACACACACACACACACACACACACACACACACACACAGGGGGTGAATTCTGGTGTCAGCAACAAGAGTGTGTGGCAGCACCAAATCTGAGGCTTCTTCCTGTGCTGTTCCCACAGGCAGAAGCACATGTCAGCTGTGGGCTGTTTACTTCTGCATCTCCATTTTCCATCGTGTGTGTTCTTGTGCGTGTGTGTCTGTGTGTGTGTGTGTGTGTGTGTGTCTCTGTGTGTGTGCGTGTGTCTGTGTGTGTCTGTGTGTGTGTGTGTGTCTGTGTGTGTGTTCTTGTGCGTGTGTGTGTGTGTGTGTCTGTGTGTGTGTGTGTGTCTGTGTGTGTTTGTGTGTGTGTGTGCGTGTGTGTCTGTGTGTGTGTGTTTGTGTGTGTGTGTGTGTGTGTGTGTGTCTGTGTGTGTGTGTGTGTGTGTTTGTGTGTGAGGAAGTGACACATCCTGTTGGACTAAAGCTACCACCGGCAGTCACATATCACTTAACAGCATGACCTTCACAGTATCTTTAGCAACCTGGCAACATGAACGAAGGACCCCCAGAAACATCAGTTTTCTGTGTGGGACAATAAAACAAGCAGCCAACGGCGCTAACACACCACATCAAGTACGCTTTGGATGTTTTAACAGAAACACCTGCCATAGGTGCACTATACAGGTTTACAGGCACTCACCGTATCTGCAAAATTCACCCACCTCGCACACCACAGGACCACCACTGAGCAGGTAGTCGAGATGATTGAACCAACATCATTAATAACTTTAACAATTAAAAAGCAGCAACAAATCATTTTTCATGCATATTTTCAAACCAGTGCCCCACCACAGGAAGGTTGACGATCCAACCTTAAGAGTGCGTCAGTTTTCCCATAGGATCGTATCGGATATCTCAAGCCGTATAAGTTCTGTTTATTAGAAGTATTATATACTTCTACTATAAGTATAAAAACATTGACCAGCTACATAAAAATCACTGGGTTAAATCGCTGAACTAATTCCGTAAACATTTCACATGAAAAAACACCATCAGAAACTGTTCACACAGATCTCGTGCAGTAAACATACCATCAGACTGGCATGTTAATATGATGCTAGATCATAAAGAGCCATACCATTACCTTATTTTTTACTTAATGTATTTATAATTACATCACTTTTTTAGTTACTGCTGATTAGTTACATTAGCTAACTCAACTACCCCAGTTAGTCAAAACACTGCAACACATTGAAAAACGTTTTCCCTGCAGTTTAGAGTGAAAGTAACAGCACAGTAACCCGATGTTAATAGAGTTGTTCTGCAAAAGTTATAGCATTTTTTGGTATAGCTCCTTACAATTACAGGCCACATTTATGATTAATAGTTTTTTGCAAGTAATTATTAAATGACATATTTTGCAACAGTAAGGGCTGGTGGATTATTCTCAACAGTATGTTAGTGTGTGTTGCACAGAGCCACAGTGTCATTTTCTGACCACAGGATGATTTTTGTAGTGGCATCCCTGTGCCACACACACACACACACACACACACACACACACACACACACACACACACACACACACACTACCATGCTAGTCCATCTTCCAGATAATATCTGGCCAGTGCCGGTTCTGTACAATCCACTGTAGAGCAAGGGGTGGATAACACATTGTGCATAAAACAATAAACAGATCTAGTCTTGAATTGATGATTGGTGTTTCTGATCAAATGTCCAGTGAGCGTGATTAACCTCGTGTAATGTTTGAAATGAATGCTGCTAGAGTCATATTAGTTTTAATGAAATTCATTGGAATGGGCCAGCTGTTTGTAATTTCATAGCCACAGGTGTGCCCTGATTTTTAACCTCAAATCTAATCAGTGTCAAATAGCAAACGCTCATTTGACCACTGGCCCCTCCAAGGAGAGCTCTGTGTCTTCTAAAAGACACTAATCCTAAACATAATGGTAAAACGCAAAGAAGGCACATACTTTATTGATTTAGATCAAATATTTCATTTCAGTCTGCCTCTTTCTCTGAAATGCTTGACTCAATTGGGGAGGTATCAAATGCAGCTAACCAGGTGGATTCCCACCAACTTTGGGAGACCTGAGCTATTTTTGTTCCTGCCACTGCTGGTCCTTTGATCATATTATATTTTCATACCTCTGTTTTCAGATTTTTAAGAACAAGAGCGCTAGTGGCACCACTGAAGTACCCTTTGGAACCATCCCCACACACTGCTCCCCAGCGCTGTGTTCCTGTCTGTGTTCACACTGTGTGCTGTGGTGTGTTCATGCATGACAAAAATGGTTACTTCACTTCACTAACTTCACCCAGAATTACTGAACAAGACTCTGTAATTTGTTCAAAACCTATAATATATTTGCCTTTAAGTATAATAACTTAAAATTTTTTTAGCAAACCGTTACTTGGCACAAAGAAACTGCAATATAGGCACAATGTTTATAACATGCAACTGAACATAGAGAGAAAACAAACAGAATTTACTATGTGACCAATGCCTGCACAGAGGCAACTGACATCAGTAAGGATTAAACCAGCTGATCACAATGTATTAAGATTCTTGTTGCACTAGTAATGCCTAAACTTAAAATATGTTGAGGAATATTGGCTGTAAGCATATATGTCTTTATAAATATACACGAATTACATTCACTGACATCCGATACCCTTTACACACCTAGAAGGAAATTTACATATTTACATTTTCCAAGTGTACGTGGTTTCCTTTCCAGCATATAAACATTAGATTGAAATGCCCCTAAGTGAGGAAACATCAAACGTGCCTGTATGTTCCAGACATAAGGACACAGTGACTAAACTTTTCTTTAGACCTCCTAAAACTGTAAACTCATATATGACTGTATAGTGAGTGAAGAGAGAGAACTGTTCATGTTAGGGTACGGCTTTGCAAACCCAGGCCATGGCTGACTATCAGTTATAACCAGATTAACCTGGATATTCTAGGTGGCACAACCAAAGCCGAGACTATAAGGAATAGCAACTGTGTTATTTGGTTCAGGACACCTCAGGAAGTAATGGAAATGGTATATACAGTAATGGCATATAAATGGTATATGGTATATACCAAGGTATTCTCAGCAATGTCCATTTTCAAGACTCATCCCAAGATAGCCTTTGCTGACAGACAACTCGGGGTGGAGTGAAAGTCACAATTATTCAAGAACCAAAGAATGCTTTTGAATTTGAGCCATGGAAGTTCCTTCTCATTACCATTGGATGTTCCCTGTGCTTAGCATACTGGGCTTTAGGCATAACAGCTTTGCATCAGCATATTCCATAAATAAGCTTTTCCTTGTTGTGGTCTGCTTCTGTCTTTTCTTTTTTTTTTTTTTCAAATATAAAGTCCGCTTTTCAAATACACTGCAATCAAGTGCGGAAACACAACAAAGAACAGATGGAGTTTCACAATCAACACACCCGCAGTATGGAAACCAGATTTTTTTTTCTGAATCTCATAGAACTTCCCTTCAGTGCCAGAGGGAATGTAATCCACTTCTTAACTGTTTTTTGGGTGCTATTTCCATATGTTGTCCCGGAAATCGCAACTGATTGATGCTTCATCAGAGTTTGTTGGTTGAGGGATACAGTAATGTAGGATCTAGTCTCGTTCTGTATTTCGCGTGATCTCCTCAACCACAATAAGAATCCCAGCCTCAAAAGAAATCGAGGAGGTTTTTATTGTTAGTTGGCCTCAGAGTGAAAAAAAACTTCTTGGTGCTGAAAGGGCCTCAAAATGTAGTTAAATTAGATTCCAACAAGGACATTTGAGCCTTAAGTCTTGGGGACAGGTCCTCTGAGCATTTTAATAGAGTCATATGCTCATATTCAGTGGCCTTCTCACATGTACAGGTTATCTGATCGAAGGATGGTGGGCTCCATGTTGTGGAAGGTCTTGCCGTTCAGTGTCTCCATGTGTCCGTCGATGCTGTAGCAGCGGTGCACCTCTGTCATGGAGGAGGCGGTGTAATATGCTGAGCGCAGGGCATCCTGATTGGAGAAAGTGCCGCCAAACTGCATGCGGTACTGGTTCCAGTGCCGCCGTAACACACCCTGGACCTGAAGTTCACAGAAATGCAAGGTTTGGTCTAGGGCTCCTCAGCAGAGAAAATGAGGATACAAGTTTGCATGACCTTAAACTTTTCCATCAGTTCAGCTTTGCCTAGAGCTTGTTCAAATATGTCACAATGACTCACCTCTCCATTGAAGAAGCAGAAGATTGTGGCTACCAGGAGACCCTAGAGTGTGGAATAAAACAGTACTGAGATAAAGTTGGAGATGGATCCTCTGAAGTATTTGAGTAGTCTCGAATTCTGAGTGGTGTAATCTTGTCTAGATTTCTAGAGCTTCCACTGGGGATCAAGGTAAGCATTAAGCTATTACTTATCACAGCCATTTCCCATAATCCATTTGTAAATAGACAAGTGTGCTCAATTGGAAATAAGTAGGGATGCACTGATTGCAACTTTCTTGGCCGATTCTGATTACCGATTTTTTTGTAAGTGTGATCGGCCGATATCGATTTTTCCGATACCAATTTTTTCCCCAGATCACAGAAAATTAGAGCTGCTGGGTTTCAACCTTTTTAATGTATCGTGGTAGTTAGTTTCCCTGTTTACTTTTATAATTGTGACATATGATAGTGGCAACCCAATATCAAATACAAACAAAAATCTAATTCTCTTTAATATAAAGGTTTTTTTCATAACAATTTCTTTACAAATTTAAATAAATAAAATGTAATACATTAACAAATAAATAACCCCCCCCCCCCCCAAAAAAAAAGATCGGCTTGAGATCAGCTTGAAATCGGCAATATGTGTGACCAATCAGGCCAAAAATCGGCCATTTCCGATCACTGGCCGATCAGTCGGTGCATCCCTAGAAATAAGCATCCTTAACCAAAAGTTATGGATTTTGTGTCTCATGACAGAATCCTACATGCTTTGGAGAAGAAGAAATTCTCTAAGCTATATTAAGCATAGCAAATGTAATATTGTAGACATGGGACTAGTTTTAATTTTCAATGCACTATGTTCTATATATTTTATTGGAACATCAGACATTACATTTTGCAGAATACTAAGCACCTAGTACTGAATCAGGAGTGTTTCATTTAATGTACACATATGTAAACAGCACAATGCAACAATGCTACTTTTTTACCTCAAAGTCTTATATCTCCTAAACAATGTCTCTCAGGTAAAATATAAAAATTATATACAAAAGACTGTGCACCTCTGGTCAAGTTTTGCTGATTTTAGAAAGTAGTGGAAAGAAGATAATGTCATATTATGGAACAAACTTATTTATTTTACCAGTTGTAATGCACTATAACTACTGTTAAATTTAATATGTAAAAAAACTAAATGTGGAAGGGTGTTGCATGAAAATGGATCTATCATGCTTTGTGGTTAAGTGGCTGCCAGAGGCACAGGTTGTGGGATAAAGAGGGAAGAAATTATTTGGTTAAACAAATTCTGGAACCTAATGCACAGTCAGTGAAGAAACTGAAGAAGAAAAAAATGATGGATATTACAACAAGACAATACTCAAACATAATACATCAAAATCAGCCCTGAACTATGTTTTTAGAAAGGCCTCCACCATCCATGATGTCAATATTTTGGAAAACGTGATTGGATCATGCTATGCATGCAAGATAGAAATCTAAATATTTCTGAACTACAAATGTTCTGCAATGAAAAGTAGAAAAAACTTTTAAATCAAAATGAGTAAAACTGGCTATGAAAACTCTGATTTCAACCAAAAAGGAAATATTGATTGAAAGGGTGCCCATATATATGCCACAAATGTCAAAGTTAGTTTATACCATACCATGCAGCTTTGGTATTACCTTCTCACTTCAAAAACCAACTAAATTTGTTATTTGACCGAAGGGTGTCTAAGCTTTTGCAACCTTATGAAGGCAAACCGCATTTCTGTTTTCCAGCAGTTCTCACCTGGTAATGCATCAGAATGGCCATCATGTAATTGAAGATTTCATAGGAGACATGCCCCTCTGGTTTGTAGGGTAGGAGAACAAACTGGATGCCAAGGAGAGGCACCAGGATCAGAGTGGCTCTCACAGCCTTCATGTAGAGGCTCGACTCTGCCTGGTGGGTCACCTTCAGCTTGGTGATTAGAACTCTAACGATGTTCAGGAGGAAGAACAAATTCACCTGAGAAAAGGAAAGATGCACAATTAGAGAAGGAGAGAGGCTTCCAGCATTTAAAGTTCCTACAGCATCGTTCCTCAGCTCTGGATCTGGAGGCTCAGCTGCACTGCAGTTTTCCTTACACACAAATCATATCATCAGCCTGTTGTTTTAGCTGGGATCACTATTGGCTGGAGATTTAATTCAGAACCAGGTATACTAGTGTTGGTGTGTCAGAAGCACTGGCCTGGACACATACATGTGACTCATAATGCATAATATAAAAGAAACAATTTTGCTGTATGAATTGTAAATCAGGCCAACTCTGCCAATGATATTATTAAAAAATGGCCACAGACATAAGATTGCTTGCTTCTGTATTTCCTGATTAACATGCAAATCCAATTAGGATCAGAAAAAGAAATATAATGAGCAAACTTGCACTTGGAGCAGATCCATGAAATCAAGCTGTTCTCTGCTAATTTGGCCGAGATTGGCTAACTGACTGATTAAAATTAGATTTCCACTCCACACACAAAAGAGAAAAGCACTCTGAAAGTAGGCAGAGAGAAAGAGAGAGAGAGCACTCACCAGTAAAGCAGCACAAATGGGCCCATGGATAATATAAAGCAGAGACGTATTTGAATTGATCCAACAACTGTAGTGAGGAGAAAACAAGATACAGATTTTCACATTGTTAGACTCCTCACAGGGCAGTAATACAGAATGACTGTGTAAATGCCCCGACAGCCTAGTTGGCTTCTTTTGTGGTGTCGGTGTGTGCTTCAATAGCACATAAACTCACTTGTCATTGAAGTAATAGCTTCTGGCTACGGCGTGTATCAAAGCCGGAATAAGAGGAAATCCTGGAAAACATTTGAAAGAAACAAGTAGTTTTACTCACATTAACCATTGTTTGTTTACATAATTAACAATCATACACAGGTAAAGAGGTATAAATAGTAACAGTGGGAGGTGATTAACGCACCCCAGCCCAGAAGGTAGTACCACATCAGGTGCTGCTTCTCAGAAAACACAGCAACGACGATGAGTGTATGCAAGTAGATCCCTTCACACAGCATCCAGAAGTACATACAGCCAAGGATGTACAGGTGGATGAATGCAGACACCTTACAGCTTACCTGGAGGAACAAAATATTATTATATATATGCAGTACTCTGCAAAAGTCAAAGTTAACATTAGAATAAATGAAAGCAAGAAAGCAATAAAAGTCTCAAGATTTGTTGTGTTTATAAAAAAGTAGTTGATATTGTGTGAGCTGGTGAGAAAAACACAGGTTTGGTTCCAGATTTCTCCTTGGTTCCTCCAGCCATTGTTTGAATTTGTGAAATCCCTTCAGGAGCTCCTGACTTAATTTAATAAAGGACTGATTGAGCCAAACCAGGTTTCTGATGGAATCTACAAGTAATACTGGGCTTCCACATGGAACACACTGTCATGATTCGGTCAGTGGCCAGTAGGGCCACTGCTTTTCTGTTGAGTTTTTGGGGCTTTTACTTTGAAGTTTCGGGGTTTTTGCTTTGGTCACCTGTTTGTCATGTGTTCCTCAGTTCCACCTGCCTCCTGTTTCCCCTGTAATTATCCTGTGTATTTAAACCTGTTTCAGTTAGTCTGTCCTCATGTGTCCATCGCCTCATATCCTGCCTGTGTTTTCCCCTGTTCCTGTTCCCTGTCTTCACGTTTTTACAATTCAGGAGGCCCTCGTGCCTATTTATGTTTTTTCCACAGCATGGACGTCTGCCTGCCAGCCTGTTCTTTTCCAAGGGGTAGCTTTGCGGCCCCCACTCTGACACACACTGATATACTGAACATAACATCACTGGTTACTGTATAAAGTTTTTATTTTGTATTTGTATTTATTTTATTCAATAATAAAAAAAAAACACTCACTGCTCATCTAAACAGTTTTTAAATATAATACTGAAAGTTTGAAACACTCACTGGATTTGCTTGTATTAACTCGTGATTGTTGGCGACAGCAGTGAACCAAATGATGGTTACAATGGAGTTCAAGACAAAAGAGGAGAAAAGGTTCTTATGGAGAGTAATCCTCTGACAACTTAAGCTCCTGAATGAAGGAAACACAAAGAGCATCATCGTTAGTTATGGACAAGTTATGGACATTAGAGAAAAAAGAGGGGAAAATGGTGCTGACTTACTTAAAATGGAAAAATATTCCAAGAGAAGCAAACAAAGATATGAGTGACAGTCCATGACCAATAAGAACCAAATAGTAGAGGTTCAATGCGGCCTAAGGGGGAAAAAAACATAATGTAATCCTTGCTTACAGATGTTTAGCATGTGTCCATAAGTATTAATCTAGACTTCACACAGCTTAGTATCTGCTATGTAGCTTTGTGTTTATTTATGATATGCATATGAGAGCAGTCTAAGACCATTTTTCGGGTCGGACTCACCTGTCTGCGTTCGCTGTCAAGCCGTTTACAGTTTGTGTAATTGGTCCATGTTCTGTTGCTCTCAGGGTGGATGAACCATCCTGATTCAGTGCAGATCTTTGTAGCCACATCTGGAAGAACAATACAGACCACAGAAATCAACTGTCACTCTTAAGGAGCTGTTTGTAGTGCTCTGTAGGAGAGATGCATGAGGATATTTGGGTTTGGGCAGAAGACTGTCTAAAAAGACTATTCTGTTTTAACCAACAGCAGTCCTGTTTAGCATCCTCTGCATCTACAGCCCAATGATGATTGAAGAATCACCAAGTCTCAAAACAAAACTGTGAAAACAGTCGTGTCTTTCACCTTAAGGTCGGGTGGGTGTAAAAAAGCAGATGGTTGTACAGTAAAGAACTTTATTCTCATTCTCCAAATGTCCTGAAACCCTTGTTGGGATTCATGGTAACACCATGGGATTAATGACATCTTAAGCTTAAACTGAGTAGGTGTTGAATCAGTGAGTACAGAGAGCACCTTCAAAGGTCTCAAGAGGTTTTGTATTGAGGAGTAGTCTCAGTTCAATAGCAGTGATTTCTCCAATCTCATTGAGTATCATTGGGGAAAATGTGGGTGCAGAAAACTGTGAACTAATTGGAACATTAATTGGGGTTTTGTTGAAAAACAATATTGGTAAGGGTTTCTGTTTTCTTAGACTATAAGTACTGCAACTTAAAAGTTAGATTTTTCTCATATTCTCACACCTACAAAGACCTGTTGTCAGAGTGCGGGCCGCGAAGCCCACACTCTGATTTACCTCCGAGTGGGCAGAGACGGGACAGACAGGCTGGCATGCTGGTGATCGGGGTTTTATTAACACAAAACGAAAACAAAACAGGAACATAAACTGGCACGCGGGCCTTCAGAAGAGCATAAACAGGGGACGGGGAAACAGGAACAGGAACACTCAGGATTGAGGCGATGGAGACACGAGGTAGCTGGGGAACACAGACAGGAAACAGGTGGGGAACCACAAACACGTGACACAAAGCAAAACAGAAGTCAAAGTAAAACACGGTGGCCATCCATGGCCCTCAGCCGTGACACCTGTACAAAGACCTTTTTTATTGTTACCAGTTATTATGAAGCTGATTGTACAATACTGATAATTTACTTTTACTCCCCTGAGCTCTTAAAAAGTTTGGTGACATACTAATGTTTTAATTGATATGAACAGTTTTGCCTAAATTATAATTTGTATATAATTTCCAAACTACTGTTAAAACACCCTGAAACTCTTTAAGCCCAAAGATCAGACTACTGTTCATGTCAGTGTGATATATATGTTTTTGTTGAAATAAAACTGTTTTGTTAAAAGTCTTGTAGTCACAATTTTATGATGTATGTCCCTATAGAAAAGTTACTCAGGTAAACCTGTTACGTGAATTACTTCAATGCGAAGAGGTTAGTTACTGTTTTGGAGATATGAGATTTTATTGGCGACAGTGATGCTATGTAATTCTGATGGAAGCTGTGTTTGCAGTTGGAAACAAACATACCAAAGTCATCAAAGTCATCAAAGTAATCTGGGCAGTGTTGAGTTGCGGTGACTCCGGTCTCCTCATAATCCCAGCACAGCCACCCGTCCCACGTGCGGTTACAGGACGACTGCTCTGCGGCTACACACACACACACACACACACACACACACACACACACACACACACACACACGTGTTACCAGACTGGAAATGTTAGTAAGTGCAAGCATCTACATAGCATCTTCAGTTTACTCTCAGATATTGAACACATGACTGGTCCCTGCTGCAGAACTTCAGGCAACCCTAAGATGGTTTAGCAATAATTTAACACTTGTTCAGGACTTTCTACAGTACAATTTAACCACTTTTGTGAATGCATTTGTGAGATTGAAGAAGCCATTTAAAGTCTGAAGAACCATAATGTAAAAGTTTGTTGCCAATTAAAGGTTTTTCCAAGAACTGTACGCACAAGCCAAGAACTATTTATGAAATTTGAATTAATGAGTGTCTACCCTCATGAACATACATGCTTGGCAACTTCTCAAAGTCAGTGCTTAAGGGAGTTGCTCATACATTTTAGTTCATGCATAGTTGCTGACAAATAAACCTGATTTATTCTTGCTGGTGACAGAAAGCCACAAAGCTCAATCTAGACAAGCACTGACGATCACCACAACTGCTGTCAAACAATTGTCTGCCTGGAAATGGTTGGAGCTGAGCCATGTGAATATATAGCTGAGTGCTTACAGATGAACAATGCATACTGTCGGACACACCCTGCGCAACATACAATGGCATTCCAGTGAGTCTGCTATTGTTTACTCATAAAGGCAAAGAATCATTGGGCACATTTGAAGATTTTTGTGCCAGTAAACAAGGCTCTATCCCTAAATTGCATCCTAAACTGTGCCAGTGTCCTTGTGTTCATCTACACTATTTACTATCTTATAATAAAAGAATATGATCAACTGTACACAACTTTCCACTTAGCTCAGATGTAGGCCATCAGTCATAACGTTTCATCCACATTTTGCTTCTTTAGTTTAGTGTTGGAGCTACAAAGCTAACTTTTCTAACTAGAAGTAAATAGTCATCCAGATCTTTACATAAATTCACCTCCAAACCTACTGAAACCATATCAGTTAAGGTAACACTGCTAAGGTAACTTTTTCAGACAATTTATTTTTTACAATGTTACTAAAGAACAGTGCAGTTGTTATTGTAAAGGTTTTGCCCATTTTTATAGCTTCCAATAAGTCATACTGTGTCCTAAACCACTAGGGCTGAGAGAAGTTTTGAGGGTGTATTTACAGAAAACATTTGGGTGACTATTGACTTCTAGTGATTGTAAGCAATGTTAGTCTCGTAGCTGTAGTTCTAAAGTAAAGAAGTGGAAAACTGTGTGTGTTTGATGCTTTAATCAACTATTCCTTTTTTGTCAAAATAAAGCCAGAGGTGCAGATTCAAATCTAAACAGTCACTACTTATTTGACAAATCATAAAAAATAATTAAAGTACATAATTAAGTAATTATGTTAAAACAATACAGATGTTACTCAATGGTTGCAATGTTGGTACAAGAAAAGAAAAAAGCTGTCATTCCTGTTTCCAGGGGTTAATAACCCTTGTCTGAAAATGAAGACAAGCTGTTTTGTCTGGAAGGTTTTAAACTAAGCAGAAATCAGAGCTGAGACTACTCACCTTCTTGACTGTGATTGTATTTGTAATCCCTCGCAATCTTTTGGTAGCATTCAAACTGTGCCATCACGATCTTGCTGCGGGTGTTGTCCATGTCGTGAACAACGGTCCCAGATTTCTCTTGTGTATCATTTTCCGCTGAAACAGTCACTATGAAGAGCTGTAGGAATGACACCAGTCTGTTACCATGGACAAGCTTGGATAAATACATTTCTCAACACATCACTACAGCAATGGTTATAGCTAAATACCTCACAGGTTGTGGACAGTAACAGAAATGAGACTGTCCAGAATCCAGACATGGTTGGTCTGTTCTCTGACTGAATACCACAATGGTGCCTGTATTTGTCCTGAAAGTAGGAGAACAGATATCAAACAGTGAAGTAACATCACCAAATTAGTGCAGTATGATTAAGCCTTAACTTGCAAAAAGAAAGCACAAAGGAACCTTTCACTCCTCGTTGCTCACTAGCAGCTCCACACAGAGTCAGAAAGTTTCACGCACAGAAAGCTAATGGCAACCTAGATAATGTGATAAAAGAAGTAACAGGGACAAAATATGTGATCTGAATATACTAAAAACATCTGTAATTAAAAATGGCCAGTAGTAATGGCCAGTTTGGACATATTCATTGACCATTAAAATGTAGTTCAAAATATAGTCCATCATTAAAAAATAAAAGACCAACACCAACTAAAGAAGTGGAAAACTGTGCGTGTTTGATGCTTTAATCAACTATTCCTTTAACCTTTAGAAGTGGCACTAATTGCTGGTGACACTTTATATGAATAATATTTCACTGAACGAGCCTTTTTTGTCAAAGTAAAGCCAGAGGTGCAGATTCAAATCTAAACAATCACTACTTATATGACAAATAATTAAAAAAATATTAAAGTACAAAATTAACTAATTATGTTAAAATAATACAGATTTTACCCAACTCTGGACATATTCATTCACCATTAAAATGTAGTTCAAAATATAGTCCATCATTAAAAAATAAAAGACCAACACACGCACAGACTGAATGTAAGCTCATTTTCCTGTTATTTCATAATGTTGATAGCTCTTTGATATTTCCTCCTGTTCTAACTGTTCTAATGACAGTTACTCAAAGCCTTTTATTATAAATAGACAAGAAGGTCAAGTTTGCTAATGTAAGCAATAGTAAACTATAGTTTCCCACAGCAAATAGCTTGGGATCTATCATCAGATTCTTCACGCCAGGATTGTGGCAATGGAGCCAACAGAAGCCAAGTGGAAAGAATCCAGGTCTGTTTGACATAACAGTTGAGTCTGTCAAGGGACCCGCAACTACAGCACAAGGGAAGCAAGCAAGTCCTGAGACACACACTACAAAACTCACTGTGTCTGCTTTGGCTGTGGAGTCCCAAACTCAGGGCCAAGTTAAAAAAAGGAGTAAAAACACATTGTATTTGTGCTATGATGACTTCTGCTCGCAATGACCTGTGGTTCACCAGGCTGTAGACGCAAGGCTAGGGTGCCTCTAGGAAACCTCAATGCCTCCTTTGAGTAATATAGCAATGTTATTGTCGGTTGAGGAATTCAGTTCAGACAATCTGGTAAAAAACAGAACAGGACCTAGCCGCCCACTAAAGCCCTTAATGGTCATTAACTGTTAATAAAACACTCTCTAAAAATTACATTAAGATATTTACAGTCAAATTCATGCAATTAACCACATTTTACAGTAACTCTACTGCAGCTCTACAGCAGTAAACTACATTAACCTCTACGGCTCTCCGCAGCATCTCTGACATGCCTAGAGAATTTGTTGTTGTTTTCCTTTTTTAAGTCAAGACCTGTCGGTCCGGCTGTGGTCAAGGGAATGAGACGCCATGTGATTCTTTTGTTCAGCCTCCAAACATTTCCTGCATGGACGGGGGGAATGAAACCAGATGACAAGACTCATGTGGAAAATTATCCGTCGGCATTTTGCCTTCATGGAACAGTACAGGACACGCTTCCGAGAAGTCCAGACAGACATGCTGAATTAATAAACGTTTTTTTAAAAACCTCAATTTGACTGGAAAACACGTTTTACAAGGAAGACTTTGATCACAGTAAGTTGACACAATCGCACTACAAAGGAAAATAACCGTTAAAAACTCTTAATTTAGTTGAATTGGAAAAGGTATGACTTAACATTGTTACATTTTGCTCGTGGCTTTATTATTGGTTTCCCAACAGTTCCGCTTTAAAATCCAGCCCATATTTTCAGATAAACCGTGGCATTTGATTTTATGCGGGTTAATAATAAATGGTGCTGAAAACCATATGTGGTGGCCATCCTTTTAAACCTTCCTTCCTGCCTTCCTTCCCTCGTCCCTTTCTCAGCATCTCTCGCTGACAGCGCAGAGTAGGGGAGGTGCATCCGTGCTAACAAAAAGGCATATGATCTAACCAGAGATGCTGTATTGGCCTGCTGCGGCCTCTTTGTCATAATGTGCCATTGTTAAATGTCTCAGATGGAAACCTTCTGGACTGAAATCTTTAAAAATCTCTTTCTTTTCTTCACATGCTCAACATAGTAGGTGCAATCACGACAGCACAAGAACTAAATATAAAAGATCTACATGCTCATTTTATTAGCAATTCTTTTTAAAAAAAACAGTTAAACACATTTTATGAGGATGCGAGGATCTAAAAGGTCATCTCTAACCTTGGACATGTTCTTAACATTAAAGTTTCCCAAACGGCTCTTGAGAATGTGCTGTTATAAGAAAAATATAGCAGTAAAGAGTTGACATTTATGAAGGTTCTTTAAAAGAAGGGCTGCATGTTCTGTACAAAATATGAGAATTGTGATTATATTGATTTTGCAATATTTTAAATATACGAAAGGGCCCATTTCATCACTTTTCTCTGTGTGACGTACCTGAGCTATCAATTCTAAGGGATAAACACAGGTTGGGAAATGGTCATTTAAGATGAAATATGAATTATATTTGTATTACACAAACACACAGACACATTAAGGAAAATTAAACAGATGCAAAATGTATAATATGGTCCCTTTAAAAACACCTTGGCGAATCAATGTCATTAAAGTTTGGCCAAAATAATTTGACATTTGTTGGATTACATTAATACCTGAATTTAACAAAACACCTGGTAAATGACCTGGATTAAGAGACAATATGTTGTTCAGTACTATTTAAAAGGTTCTTTACCCTCTTAAAACAGATTGTCTGTAGGGAACCAAAAGTGGTACTTCTGTGAAATTGCTACAAAAGACCCTTTTTAAATATGTTGGTGTATCTACACTCTTAACAAAAACGGTTCTTTATCATATAGAAAGCTTTCTGGTGTGTGAAAGTAGTGTTACCCTTTTTTAGTGCTATAAAGACCTATTCTTTAAAAAGAACAAAACTGTCTTTCCATCATAGAGAACCATTTAACCGAGCTAGGAACCATTTAAAATCCCTTGAGCTGTAATTTTCCAATGTAAATATTTGCAGAATTGTTCAATATGCCTTAACTAAAGAACCTTTAAACAACTCCCTCTTTAAAGGTGCACCATTAAGCTCTAATCAGTTTCTGAGAAACACAGCTTCATTAAGTAGACTGCTAAAAAGAGTCCATAGAAGAATCATTTTTGATTCCCTGAAAAAATTTGATTAAATTAGGTGTGTGACAGGGAGGAACCTTTTAAAAGTTCAACCAACCTCCACATGAAAGAACATTAAATTGGTATAGAACCTTAAACTGTTTGCACATTGAAAAGGGTCTCCACACTCATATTTGGTTTACAAAAATGGTTCTTTAGGGAAATAAAGTGGTTCATCAATGGCATTGCTTAGAGAACCTTATGTGGCATCGTTTATAAGAGCAGTGAAACTGAATCTTGGTTTGTTTTTAAAGGAAAGAACAGGTCATGGCAAAATAGCTGACAAAGTGAATGTGGTTGTTGGGGACCATTTCCAAAGGCTCTCCTTATCAAAACCCAGGTTTGGGACATACTGGTAAAAAGAGAGTTAGGCCAAGCTTTAGGCTACAATTTGGTCAAAATCACTGCTTGCTAAAATCATCTCACAACTTCACCAGTGAAGGATGATGTAAAAACAGGGAAATTTTTAACATGTCTGCCATTAAGCCTTCGGGTTCAAACTTCACTTTACATTGAGGGCTCCAAGAACATCTACAATTCAGTGGGATTCAAAGCAGGATTTACTTAGACTGATCACAATTACACTGTTAGACTGATTACAATTCATGCGGTCCACCATCAAGTGGCATGATAAAGGCAAATAAAAGATAACCTGCCAAACAGGGACAACAGAAAAAGCACTTTTGGTAGCAAAAATTCAGTGCAGCTATTTGTTTAATCAGTTAGTCTTCAAACAAGTGAACACATGTGTTTCTTTTTAATAGGGTGGGAAGCTGCAGTGACTGTAATCAACTTGTATTAAGGACATTTAATGTACGGTTCTGTAAACTCTACTGAAACCAGGCAACTCAAAGGTCCTCACAGTGACCAAATGTGGTCCTTCTATGGCATTAGAGTCCAAAGAAGCCAAAAGTTCAAACAAATAGAAAGTTAAAACAAATAGAAAGTTCAAACAAATAGAGCATAATAAATAAAGAAGGTAGGTGAGTTACACTGCGTTTTGTTACAAGAGTACTTCAAAAATGAAATCTTAAAATGAGAATCTTTCATTATTTATAGTGTACAAATATGTTCTCACATTTTGTGAGAGGGTGAGCTGAGTGACTATCTGACAGGATAAAGTATTTCCCATGGCCCCTGCTCTTGGGCATTGCTCCATAGAACCCTTTCTTTCACAGGGGTGTGTCTTCAGTACCTTCACTTTGGGAACACAGTTGAACCACGTTAAGTTGCAGCTCCCTTTCCCAGAGAAACTGAATGCAGTGTACCTTTAGAACTCATTTAAGGTACAAACCCTCTTTTGGACCTCAGGGCTTATGTTATACTATTCTAGGTATTCCTGTTGTGAATCAAGGACAGGAGTTTCCAGTTCTGTTCCTGGAGACCAGCATAGTTTGGCGATTTGAATCAAAAGTGTTAGAGCAGGGAAATCACCAAACTGTGCTGAACTCTGGCCCTCCAAACCAAAACGAGGGAAAAGTTTAAGGTAATGATTCCATTCTGTTATTGGACTGTTGTTGTTTTGATGTAGCACTTGCTACACTGCGATATGGAAGTCTTTCCATATCTATATTGGGATTTCCTTGGGTGTGCTCAGGGTCACACCAGGAAGCTCAAAAGGCGGTGACTTATTTGTTTTTCTTTCAGCACTCCAGCTTCTCATAACAAAACAGTGAGATCTCATCTCTAGTCCACTCACACATGGCCTGGCGAGGAATGCCCTGTGTGGATTCTTGAAACAGGAAAGCGCCACCATAACGAGCGGCTCACCATCAAAGAAGCAACAGTCGGAAAAATAGAGAGCATGAAACCAATCCATTACTGCGGGAGAAAGAAGACCAGGCCTTCTTCCCGGCCTTCTGCCAAGTCATTAGCCAGGTTAAGAAAACACTTCACTGGACTGAAACATGTCCATTCAGACTTGAATAGCTGGGCACTGGATGGACCAACACTTGGTGGTAAAACAAAGGGCTGAAGTATGATAACAAATTGAACCTTCCTGAAGAGCCTTAGGAAGGGTTTATGGGATGTTACATTCCCAGTAACTCTCTCTCTCTCTAGCCCTCAATATCTGTCTATCTCTGGGCCATGGCCCCTGGCTGGTTACTCTCCAGCCCTTAAATCAGGAAGCCCCTGTCAGCTGTGCTGACAGTTTGTTTAACTTATGTCCATTTGGGAAACACCCATGGATATTAAAACAAAATTTTCCACCAGCAGAGCAATGGGCTGGAGGCAGATATTCTATTACAATTAACATATCAATATTACTGAATCCACATACATGCATCACCACTGTCAGAAAACCTTGTAAGGTTGCTTTTCAAGAGAAGGGAAAAAACTTACATTGCTTATAATGGAAGTAAATGTAAAATGGTGGTTTTCCGAATAGATAGGTTTTCCGAATAGATAGATATATACTAGGGCTGGGAAAGTTAACGCGTTATTATCGCGTTAACGCATTATTTACTTAACGCCGACAATTATTTTATTGCG
>JBBPDC010000108.1:2405674-2418174 GCA_037974485.1 Hemigrammopetersius urotaenia | reverse complement strand
AGAAGCATGCAGTTGGTTAGTGCTCGATAAATGCTGACATTTTCCATGCCCCGAGAGGCCTGTAGTTATTTGATTTGTCATGATAACAAACGATATGATGTTGCCTAACCTTAATCTAGCCCCTCAGTCTGTTATAATGAACCCTGCCTGTGGGGCCTTTTTACACTTCATCCAAAAGGTAGGTGCTGAAAACCTAAAACAAAGAAATGTAAGTTTTAGATAACATACATATAATCATTGTACTGCATGTGGTTATGTTAGAATTGTTACTAATTTGTTACGGCCTTCCAGAGTTCCTGACACATGGACAAATAGCCGGTTCACATCAAAACACTGTGGCTACCGGAAGCTCTCAGGATTTGGAATGGAGTGGCAGCACAAAACCCAGCATTCTTCCGTGGATTTTGGAGTTACGTGATTTGACCCAATAAAATGAGCGGTTTGACTTTTGGAAGTTGCTCCTGTGTGCCAGACCAGAGGTTTCTTTGCCATGCTCTAAATGGAGGTCTTTAAAGTTTGACCTCATTGGCACGTTGCGTGTGTCCAGCAGCGGACCTCCCTCCGCACCACTCCCCGCAGTTACTGATGAAAGTGGAGAGATAGCTTCAAAGTGGTTCCTGTTACGTTGTGGATTAAATGTGCAGAGATTGTGCGCTGTGTGAGTAGGTAAGCTCCTCTGTGGCCATCATGTGCTATTATTGAATCTATTTCTCATTGTTATTTTGACTGGAGGATGAGAGCCGGAGACAGAAATAGAGACGCGCTTTGTGAAAAACCTCAGAGAAGAAGCAGTTAGAGGCTTATAATTAGGAGAGCAAAAAAACGTCTGTTTTCTCCGTCAGTGCGCTGCTACTGTTGTACATGCGACAGAGGTGCACGTTTAATTTCTGTACCGACAAGAAATGAAGCAATTATCTTTTACTGCCTATGTCAGGTTGGCACTTTTGGGTTTTGAAGCGCATTCATGTTCTTTCACTACATTGTGAAGAAGCTGGAAGAATAAGTGATCAGCAAGGTCCAAATAGAATGTAGGAGCTGGCAGAAGTAGTTAGAGGTTGAATGAGTTGACCACTTCAAGTGAAAGTGCCAAACGTAGCACTGTAAAAATAGCATCTACTGTATATGTCATTATGGATGAGCTCACAAAATGTGATTACGATTGGCCTTTTACACAGATATGAATTGAAATCCTACATTCATGTATTGACGTTATTTACTAGATGGTGGTACTCCATGATGCGCTTGGCCCATTCGTCTCCAAGAGGCTTACTTACATAGTGTTTGGAGAAACAGTTATCTATTGCCCAAAAAGTACTTTGCGTATTCCTCAGAGGGCACTGGCATAAAGGAACGAGCCCGCTTAGGATCTCTTATTCTGTACGCCTCAATCTGAGGCTACAAGCATGCCAGAATTCCTGTGGACTGGTTCTGTCTAAGTATTTAAAATCGTTGGCAGCCGTAATGAGAATTTTGTCTTGCTTTTACTGTCTTTTGTTTTGAATGAGTTTATTCAGGGTTTCTCCTCTTTTTCTGCCCGCAGACTTTAAGAAGTGTTTTTGTTTCATGCATTTGTAAGTGCGTTTCACTTCACTCAGTCTTGGTAATGAGTAACCTTGACTGGTCGCTTCCGACTCTCCCTTCTGAATGGTAACGTGTCAATGGAGGCTGAAGGCTCTTACTTGCTGCTGGTTCTGAGTGTTCTTTTTTTCTTTTTAACTTCTTGTTTTGCATTCACTTTACATGCAAATGAATATGGGACTCTTTTTTCAGCCAAGCTCTCTGACAAATCCAGTCTAACATTTCTCCCTGTGAGCCTGACTGTCTCCAGGAAACATCCAAATCCTCAACCAAGTTTCATCTCCAGAGGAGCAGGGCGTCTATGTGAGGTGCTGCATATTAAGGGCAATAGGACAGTGTGTATCAGTGTTGTGATCAATTATGTCACATTTCATTTATGCACAATATGTCCAAAGGTACAAAGGTGCAACTGTTGCCGACACAATCATCCAGCTTTACATGCCAGTAGTGCAAGGATTGCTGTTTTGGGTGGGCAAGTAGAATTTGTGAAAACGTAAACTGAAATATTCTGCGACTGAGAAGCTCAGGAAAGAGTGTTGGTTAGCAAACCATGCTGTATTTATGTGTTGGAGTTAAAAACCATCATTCCATGCCTCAGAGTTGTTGACAGTACATGGCCAATGGCAGTATGTAGTAGAGAATTTTCTGTCGCGGCCTTGCTAACAACAATGAAATACCTTACTGGTCATTTTATTGTCCACCACTAATGTAGCTTTTAGTTAGTGATGGACCGATCCACGTTTTTCCAGTTCCGATCCGATTCCGATACGTGACTGTCTATACGGATACATTATATACGATATAATACATCTTTTTACTTCAATATTAGCATTATTTTTGTTGAAATTGTGCTGTTTGTTAGTAAGGTTACATCACAGAATAAAAATTTACTAAGCACTTATTAGAAGAGCAAAAAATATACACAACTACATTGGATTTAAAGGCATTCCAAAGGAGTTTATTCATGTCACACTTCACAAAAAGATAGCAGCAATAGCTGTAAAATTTTGTAAATATCAAAAACAATGATCTTGCAGAATCATCTAAATAGTTCAAGTATTATGTCCATTTTAGCAGAAACAACAGCAGCAACAAAAAAACAAAGTTCAAAACTAATACATTTAAAATCACATGAATTCAGAGACGAGACATGGGCAGAGTGTATTCGAACCACTTCTGTATTTAAGGTGGACCAGTCGAGTCATGTGATGCCCAACTTTAGCCTCGTTTTGTTTGGAGAGATAGGGGGGGGGGCAAAAACAGCCAAAAAAACACATAAAATAATCCCTGAAAGAACCCCAAAGAGGTCTTGAGGGAGAGCTAAGTGTCTTCTCTGATATTCCTTTCACTTTTGGGTTGTCTGCTGTAAATTTGTTGTGTTTTTGCGTAAACTCCTGGTACTTTTTATCGTGAAATCGCTGCAAGTGCTTGATTAAATGTGTTGTATTGTACGACACAACTGTACTTCCATCTCTCGGCACGCTGGCTTTACACACAGTGCAAGTAGGCTTGCTTTAGTTTCCGACCGCTATAAGATGACAGACTTATGGCTATGTCATGTCGGTATCATGTCGGATCGGGCCCATCTCTACTTATAGTTACAAACTTGGGTTGTGATTGGTCAGCAGCAAAAAGGGAGCCCATGTCATATTTTTAGTGACTGCATTTTCAAAATCATGTTTTGATCATTTAATTATAATATTTTAATACACCTCACATGTGTTCTTCTGCATGAATTTGATCAAATCCTCACAGCAATGTTCCGACATTTTAAGTAGTTTAAGACTTCCTTGAATAGCAAAGGGGAACAAACTCTAAACACCTACTAATTCACTGTATCACTGTACTGAATAAGTGCATGTACCATAAAAAAGAACCTGTAAACTGCATCACTGTTGTAGTAACGTAGTAAATTATGACATTGTATTTTATTAAATCATTTTTACCAGTTGTTTGACATGCCTGTATGTGTTTGCTTAAATTATATCTTTGATTTTATTTCCCCCCCTCAGGACCATTTGAACGTTTGTATGGTTTTATGTACCAAAAACAGTCATAAATCGTTTCTACATGCCCACCTCCATGCAGAGCCTCCCTTTTAACTAAACAGGGTGCTTTCTTTACCTTGTAGACTGATGTATGTTAATATATTATCTATATTTGGATCAGTTCTCCTCTGTAGTTTGCTTTACTAAAAATCAGTCCAAGCTAAAACCCTCCTTTTAAGTTAGCACTAAAATTAAAATGGGCTGTTTTTGCACTGCAGTGACCAAAACAGACTGGAAAAGAACTATTTAACAAGATTTACACATATCAACTATTGAGAGTAATTTGAATAGCAATGAATACCAACAGATGGATCCTTGACTAAATCAAGCTTCTCCTCCCCCACAAAGAGTAGATGAGTTTTATTTTGGACAGTTGAGAAGAAACAGTTCAAAAACAGAAGCTGAAGTTGGAAGAGAAAGAGGACAGTCAGCAGGAAGATGGATGCAGACAGTCAGAGAAATCACGAACAAGCTATTAGGAAGCCTAATGACCTGACGAGAACTGTAGGCATGATATTCTAGCCTGAACACTGTTCATTAGAACCCCCGTGATGGATGTGAAGATGTCTTTAAGTACCATGATGCTCTGATTCTGCCACTATTTTTGGCCCACCTTTATTTTGACACATGGCTGAACAGCACGGAACCTGGAGTTTCTTAGACAGTGCTGATATAACATTCTCGCTGAAGACATTTCCACCGGTCCCGTTCAGTATGCACAGACGCTGTCTGTTTTCCATTGTCCGTGTTTGTACCCTTAGCATGCGCGCAACAAACTCTCAAAGTCAAAAGGCACTCTGACTTTGCAAAGCTGATGCCTGAAGAGCAGCCAGTGACACACTCAGAACAGGAGAGACTGCCTTTCCTACTGTTTCCCCATCCCATCATTCGAAATTGGACTTTGCTTTTGTGTGCTTTGAATAGATTTTAAGTGGACGATCATCTGTATGAGTCATACGTCTGAATGAAGGAGACGTCCTTTCGATTCTAGTGAATCTGAAATGACTCTTTCTTTATTGTAATTATGAGGGTTGGGCAAAATTATGATGCTTATTGTTTTATGATATGTCACAGTATGTCTCTCTCTGATCATATTGAGATATTCTAAGTACTTAAGAACACTGAATAAATGGATGTTTCCTTAAAAAAAAACAACAAGTAACTTAGGCCTGCGTGGCAGTGCAGTGTGTGAAATGATGAACAAGTTTATTTGTCACAGCTCATGGTTGCTTTTTTGGGTTATGGCAAAATGAGGTCTTTTCTGTTTGTTCCCACGTTGTTTTTCAAAGTATGATTTTGATTCAGCTTTTTTGTAGCATTCTAGTATTTTTGCTTAAAATGTTTCTTATGCTTTTTGGATTTTAAAAACCTAATATTATACATTTGTTCACATACTAAAGTTTCAAAAATAAATTTAGCCTATGAGATCTTTCCCCACCCTCAGCAGGTGAGGCTCATCAGTACTCAGGGTCACCACCACAACTAGACTCTGGACTAGATGAGAATGCTGTTTTGGCCTCAGATTTGTGAGGTTTTCCAGTTTGTGGTGTTTTCTAGCAGTACTGAGACGTTTCTTTTCTCAGATTTTGATCTCTGGACTGTTTTTTGTATTGTTTTCTTCTGCTTGTTGTTTTACAACATGTTTGTTCTTGAGGTTCTTTTAGCTGGTGTTTGATTTCTCATGCTCTTTTTTCTACACCCAGCCCTCTTGAGTATGACCCTCATGGCATCATATGTTACAGCGTGGATTTCACAATACCTTCACAAAATAGTTCTGTTTTTGAGACAAAATGCAGTCTTAAGCCATTAAGCTGACTGGGTGAACTGGGTAAGTTTGCTGTGTGGCACAGTGGGCCTGTGCCCAGGTGCCGCATGGCTGTGCATACAGATCCCAAGATCCTCAGTGTGGCAGTGTGCAACCTAATTATAAAGGTTTATTGATTGGAGAATAAACAAGAATTACAGCCACGTTCTTTGCCTTCTTCCTGACATGCGTCATGTTTATATTGATTTCTCAATATGAAATGTTGACTTTTTTATTCCTGAGTGAAATATGTGCTGAAGCGTTTCTCATGTCTGTGCAGGATGTTTGTGTTTGTGTGTGTGTGTGTGTGTGTGTGTGTCCGATATGTGTTACTTGCAGAAACGTGAAGGTTTTGTCTTCATCAAGCGTAGACTTGGACACTGTGCTTAATCAAAATTTTCCAGTACTTTTTCCAGTACAATGAGTGGATCTGACACTCCGGCAGGATTCCTAGCACTAAGAAAAAGGCTGTGATCGGGGTCAACGTTCCATTTCTCTGAGAAGGTCTTGGATATGTAAAATAGGCCTGAATTAATTTAATCAAAATATTCAAATGCCAGGTGTCAGGAAAGTTCATTCATTCATTCATTCATTTTCTCAGCCGCTTATCCCAGTCAGAACTGGGAGAGTGGGGAGGGGGCGGAGAAACACACTGGACCGCACTGGAACGTCTAATCGCAGTCAGACTTTATTTGTGGATTACATGGGAAAGGCATGCAATATCCAACCCTGGTGTGAGATAAAATGGAACAAAGGAAGAACATTGCATCTATGAAGCTGTGCATACAACAGTGCCTCATATCAAAACTCTGGTCTGGTGTAGAAACTCAACTCTATCTGTGTTTACAATGCTTTGTGTGTAAATTGCTTGCATCAGACCCCAGCTGTAGTTCATTAGAAAAGAATAAGGCTTGTAAGTGAAAGGCGTGATTAATGATAAAAATGATTAAACTCCCACATTGATTTAGAGGAGCACAGTAATTAGATAGTGTTCTTTTGTGATTTGTTGTAAAGATTCCCCTCCCTTGGGACACTCGGTCTGACAGAAACAGAGAGAAAGAGAGAGGGAGAAAGAGAGAGAATTCCTTTTTCCTGCAGGGGCACATTTAATTAGTCATATCAAATGCCATTCAGATATCCACTGAGCGTTTTGGCGACTGGGAGGGAGAGAGAAGCGTTATCATTACACATTATTGTGCAGTCTGATGCTCTGCTCTGCTTTTCTCTATTAATTCTGAGGAATTAATCACAGTTTCTCACAGGTTCTCCAGTTTCTGCCTGACCCAACTCTATTCTTGTGCAATCAGCCGCACAGAACCGCTTCACATTATTTGCAATCACTGGCTATTGCCTAAGACTGGACTGACACATAAGGGTTGTGGTTCAGAAGGGTCTTCACATGAAAGCTTGACGCCCTCTTTATAATGTCATTAACGGATTCTTCCCGCAGTTTCTATAATAAAGCACTTATTAACTGACTTTACTGACTGCAGAACCCTGGGAGCAAGGCTTTTCTAGTAGTTTCTGTTATTTCTATTGATTATATTGTTATTTTTTGACATTGCCTTTGTAACAAAATCCTCTAGTTCTGAAATAAATTTCAACAACTTTATAAAAGCACAGTAAAGTGTTTTTAAATTTAATGTGTAGCCCAATTCCCATGTACTCTTTCAGCTGGGAATAAAATAGTGTATAGTGTGAACACCAGTCAAAACTGCAGCAAAAGGCCGAACATTTGAATGACTTTTTTTAAAATTTCTTAAATTTCTTAAAATATATTTTATTAGTTCGTTTTTTACAGTTTAGTTTAGTTTTTTACCCTTATTACTCACAGGGGTATACTTTGTTCTTGATTTTTAGGAGAATTAGCAAAAAGTCCTGTGTGCAACTGCTTCCATATTGGCAAAGCATGACCAGCAAACATTGATTTCTTTTTCAGTCAGGTTTTTGTTTAAATGTTTTGTTTAAAATTTGGTTTTTAGAGTATTTTTTAACATATTTTGGTATTTGTGAACCTGTGCATCTGTTAAAGCACTGCATGTGTAAATGAAACAAAGGCCAAAAAGTTTCATTCTTATGTTATTGCTAGTGTGAAGAACTTCTCCTATCACTCACAATGCCTTTTGATATGATTTCAACTGGTGAGCCTTTAATTATATATTACAATATTTGGCCTGTTGTAAAGAACAGCTTGCATTTTCAAACTAAAAAAGAGAAAGAGACATGAGATTTTCAGTAATATGCTCAGTGTTTGAAAAGCGAGTGAAATAATGACCTGTCTGCCACTGCATTCCATGCATTATCAAAATGTTTTACTCTGCTGAGGCCAACGTGGCACCTTCATTCTACAAAACGAGGTCATTTCTACTCACAGCGAACTGCCGGTGACCTCAGGCATCCGTTAAAGCCGCATTAAAACGGCACGAATGCACTGCGTGCCATGTGGATGTGGAGATAAATGCATTTGCATGCTTTCTAACACCAGCAGCACCTCTCCAGACCCGATAGTGAAATAGAGCTCATGGCTTTGACAGAGAGGAGATTGATGATTAGACCCACCGTGAGAACCTCAAGGACATTTATTTTCAGAGTTTGAAGAAATGGCTACTAAAATACGTTTGATAGATGAGAACCAGGGTCATACGTGAGCTTCTGAAGGCTTCTTTATCAATTAGCGGCTGCATGAGAAAATCATGCACTCTATCCTTACTCCACAAGAAGAAGAACAAAGAAAACAATAAAAGACTGGAGGTTTGCAGAACTTGGCAGAGACCTTCCAGCTCACCGTGACAGATTCACAAAGTGTCCTAAAAACTGCAGAGTGCTTCTCGTGGAGCTGGAGATGAAAGGCAGAAGGTTTCATGGCCCTCAGGACCAGCACTTGACATGTGTACTGCGAAGAAAAGAAAGACAGCCAAGTGAGCCACCGGGGGCTTTCAGGGAGTGCCTCTCTGGCCCTGTGCCAAATCAAATAATGGCCCCTCTCAGGAAGGGTCCTCATTCTGCACTCACTCACTCACGCCCAGTCCCCCCCGCAGCGAGCATTCTTTGCGCGACTTCCTCTCTGGGGAGGAAAACAGGAAGAGGCTTGAGGGGATATAGAATGACAGACTGAAGCTAAGATTAACAAGGGTGTGTGATCCTACTCACAGGGCCGCGGGCAGTGCTTAAAGAACGCCACAAGGCTCAGATATGATCTGCTTTTTCTCCGCACTCAAACAAATACTCACACAAATGAGAGAAGCACTGAACCAAATCTGAAGGTCCAGAACTGCACAATATATTCTGTGTAAATCATTGATGCAGTAACAGCCTTTGCAAAGGGCTGCATTATGCAAATGAACTTCCAACCAATCACAAAGGAGCATCCTAACCGATTACAGATGTTCTTTAATCAGTGCCTCACAAGTGTTATAATAAATCGAATGGAAGTGATTGAACAAATTATAAAACAAATACAGCTGAGCCTCTTTTGCTGTTTGCTGCCACTACAAACCTGTGAGGGTCTGACAGCTCCATGTGGTTTGTAATGTGTGTCCTGCCCTTTTCTACTCAGCTCTCGTTAGCGCTGGTTTGGCCCACTGAGTGTGTTGAATCAGCGTCGGCTGTCGTCTGTGAGAGGGAACTGAGACTCACATGAAGAAAGTAATGATGGAGAGCAAATGGCACCCTCGAGGACACACATACGGAGAAGCCTGGTTTTACAGTGCCAGTGCAAATAGCAAAGTTTTATAATCATTTTAATGGACAACTGTCCAAACAGTATCACACTCTCAACAAGAATAAACATGGACACACAAAAACTCTGAAGGTGCTCAAAAAAAAAATGGATGGGTAACGACACAGTCAACCTATGATTCATGGGTCAAGGCTCGATACATTTACAATATATTCAACAATAGAATTACTTTATTAGAAGTACTTCAGAATTAAGAACGGCGATGCACAATTTTACTAAGGGAGCTGGAAGGTGTGATTGACCCTGGTTTAACACTACAAGCACAGAAGTTACACAAAATATTATAATTAATAGGGTGCTTATTTTACACTATATTGTCACATGTCTGCAGTGCAATGATGAAAAGTTGATGCAGTTTTGCACCACTACTGTTAACACAACAACATAAAGCATGAGCTTTTTTTTTTTTACAAGCTTTAGTACCATCTCAACAGCAAGCTATATTTAACCTAAATCCAGAAAATGAAGTTTCATTGCCTGGTTCTTGAGAACCATAGCCACTGGTAGGCCTTTGTCAGGTGTCGATGGATCTGAAGAGTTGTTGGAAATGCCAGTTCCACCTTTGAAGAGGCTAAAGAGCAATTTAAAGTCATCATCATTTCTGTTGTCTTTGCCAAACACAAAATGTATTAGATTATCTATCATGTATACATAAAATCTTTAGACACAACCTGCACCCTGATTGGCTGAATGTGCTCCTTTGCGTTCCTCTGAAAACTGTTTATATATATGTTTATATAGTGACTTTCCTGTGAACGGGCACTTTCACATCAAAGATGAATGTGTGTGAAACAGCAAAGTTTTCTTGTATCAGGCCGGAGATATATATGGATAAATACAGGGGTTGATATAAGTGGTAACCAAGGGCCTCAAAGCACATAAGTGACTGTACTCAGAGTTTGTAGGGGGGGCGTGGCGACTTGCTAGGGGGGGACAATGCCTTTGAATGCTTCCCCCTTGACGCCGGCACTGACTGTACTGTAATTCATGTAATTTTTTTGGTATTTTTTTGGTATGTGCTTAGTACTTAGTACTGGGTGGAGAAACGTGACATTTCTTGCAGTCAGTCACCAGGTTTCTTTACAGTGCTGGCACTCTTTTTGGTCAGTTATCAGGGTCAGCATAAACATGTAGTGTGTGTCTGTAGTTTTTGTACATGTATCCTTTCAAACTGCTGTCTTGGTGCCTATTTGCATGTTTCTTTTGGCCATGAAAAAAAGACCTGAAAAATAGACTTGAGTTTAATTCCATTATTGCTCCCAGGTGCTGTTAATGTGAAATATGGAAGGACAAACAATTGCTGAAACAGCAGTAGCTATAACCAGAAATAACTGCAGGCCAAATAGAATTAAGCATCCCAGGGTTAACTCTGCTCACCGAGCATCAATTTGTGTGCTCTGTGTGCGTGCGTGTGTGTGTGTGTGTGCTCATACATAGATGTAGCTGACACTGTGTAAATGTGTATAAAATATTTAAAGTGAAGTTGAAATTTATCCTTTGGCTGCGGTGAATCAAAGTATCTGCTGGAGAAGTTGAGGACTCAGCCAACATGAAAGGAAACATCATGTCTCTTTCAAGACTGTCCCATCCTGCCTCGGCTCCATCAGAGAGAGGCTTTGTCATTGGTTTTAAACCTTTCCTGCTTCTTAGCATGAATGTTATTAGAACTTTTAGTAGATTCTAACAAACTTTTTAACTCATCTAGACCCTCTGTCTTGCCTGTTTGTGACCAGAATGTGTTCGGATCCAGCTGTCCTGATCTCGTGGTAGTTGTGTGTACAGATGTGTTTACACGCAATGCAACCAGTTTGGCTACATTCACGCCGTAATGCCTCTTGTGCTCCAGTTGTCTTGTTGAGCAAGTTATTTTAGGGAACTGAATGCGTATTGAACAGAATGCTTACAAATGCAGAAGTTTGCTCTGAAGTTTTGCACATTAGGATCAGTTCTGCCTGCCATTTTAACCCAAAATGAAAATGTTACAGATCTGCCCTGGCTGAATTGTGAGGCTGTTTAACAATTGGTTTTCAGGGAATAACCCCTGATCTACTCTGGCTAAAAATACAAACAAGGGCTTGGTGGAAAGGTCTCCTAGAGATCAATTGAACTGTGGAGTTTGATGTGTCTGAGTGCTTGCATCGCGGGGAAATCGCACTTAGAGCGCAGGGGCTCAACCCTGGTGTGGAATTTGAAGAAAGTGCCTCCAGGTCAACTACAACCTGTCCCCTTGTCCCCTTGTGTAAAAACATCCAGAAAAAAAAATATTTATGGCACAAAATAGCAAATAAGGCAGATGATATTTGCAGTTTTGACATTATTGTTCGGTTCTTAAAACAAATATCCATGTGTGACTGAATCCGCGACTGCTGAGGCGCGTATGGGGGGTTACAATATTCATAGTTTTTGGTTGTATGTTCTTTTTTGTGTGTTCCAACCTGAAGTGTCAGAAACACAAAAAGTTATGATGCTTACAGTGGAATTGTGCACCATAGTGGAATAGTGCATTGTGAAGATGGCTTGAAGTGATATATTTTTTTTGCTGTATTGCAGACTCAAAGAGAAGCAGAGGAGCACGCGTGCCTGTCATTAAACACACAAGATATATTTACTAGACACTAACCGCCTCATATAAAACTCCAGAGTAACTTTTAATGACATGATTCAAAAATTTTTCAGCCCTGCGACTTCCTCAGAGAGGCTCATGGTTGTCACATTGTGCAGCGCAGGCAATTATTTAATACTGGAGAAGAGACAGCATTTCCTTACAAAACAGAATGTAGCCTAGCAGATAACCTGTCAGGAGTCAGGTCGCGAGGCCCAGACTGAGCTGAAGAACATAACTTAAATACTAAAGATAATCACAAATCATACACGGAACAGGTGAAACATAAAGAGATGTGACACAAGCACAAACAGGAAACCCTTCAAAATAAATGACCTGAAATAACCAGAACAAAAAAGGACCATGAAAACTGAAAACAGTGGGCTCTAACGGCCACCAACCGTAACATAACCGTACAAATCTAGCTGAGAAAATCCCAGTGTTCAATATAATGTACATGAAAACAAAAAAAAACCAGAAATAAAGCATATTTAAGATTTACAGTGGGGCAAAAAAATTATTTAGTCAGCCACCAATTGTGCAAGTTCTCGCACTTGAAAAGATGAGAGAGACCTGTAATTTTCACCATAGGTATACCTCAACTATGAGAGACAAAATCCAGAAAATCACATTGTCTGATTTTTAAAGAAAATCAATAACAAAAGTTAATCTCAATACTTTGTTATATACCCTTTGTTGGCAATGACAGAGGTCAAACGTTTTCTGTAA
>JBBPDC010000108.1:2395225-2405574 GCA_037974485.1 Hemigrammopetersius urotaenia | reverse complement strand
TCCACCATAATTTGCAAATAAATTCTTTAAAAATCAGACAATGTGATTTTCTGGATTTTTTTTCTCATTTTGTCTCTGATAGTTGAGGTATACCTATGGTGAAAATTACAGGCCTCTCTCATCTTTTTAAGTGGGAGAACAATTGGTGGCTGACTAAATACTTTTTTGCCCCACTGTAGGTTTCTGCTCTTGTGTGAACGGTGAATATCTAATGGAAGAACGCAGAAGGCAGAAGACAAAGCGACTAACAAATGTGAGGCTACAGAGGCAGATGAAGGACTGAGGGTGTAGAACGTTACAGTGCATCCATCATAAAGCCAGCCATTATGAAAATGAATGGCTGTTTGTGCTTTCCCACACCTGGTGAAATATGGCACACAATATGCATTTTTCAACTTTGCATTATGTGATCTCTTCAGGCTTGTGATGCTAAGCTGGACCGTCATTCATCTGAAGAGGCTGATAATATCAGCCAACAAATTAGTGCGTTGTATTTGGTGCCGTGTACCATTTTAAGTAATTACTGTCCCAGTCACATACCCAGCAAAAGCCTTCCTTGATCCAGTCCAGTGGTTTTGAATTTAAATTATATTAGTGAATCAGGTGTCCACAGTATTAAAATCTAGTGTTGATTCCTGGTTAAAGATTTTGTTACACTCTCTTTTGTGGTGCCAGAAACCCCAGCAGCATGCAGCAGTGGGGGGCATTTTAGAGGTTAAGTGCTCTTCATGGCAGTGTTGTGGATTTGTTTTAAAGTAGAAAAATAAAAGTGTCTGTGTTTTAATTGTGACAAAACAAAAAATGAATGGTTTTGGGATAAATCACAGTTTTCCACTTAGCCCCAATGTATTTGATCAGTCAATATGTGTTTGGAGTTCAAATTTGCCTGGCATGCTCATAACTGGAGATAAGAGGCTGAACACAGTCACTCACTTTCTGTAAATACATAAGACTATAAGAATTAAACAAAACATCAATATGTAGCCTAATGCTGTGTACCCACAGTTCACAGGAGTGCTGATTTAGCATCAGTCTTTGTTGAGAATGATAAACATGGGTCCTCTCTAGCCTTGGTGTTGTCTGAAATGGCTATAATAGTAAGGTTTTGCTCACAGTAAGTCATACTGTGTCCTAAACAGGCTCGTCACGATACTGAAATTTCAAACTTGATACCGATACTAAGGATGGTACTCGATACTCGATACTGTTTTCGATACTACAGGGGGAGAACAAACAAACACAGGAACTTTTTAAACAAAAGAAGTGTGAGTAGACAAAACAAAAAGCTCCGTTTTCTTTGTCTACTCAAAATTGTACAGCGTCTTTGGGTATTTTGAAAACCACTTTATAAAATAAATTTTTTATTATTATTATTATTATTATTATTATTATTAGTCTACTCATGAGTCTAGAGCATTTTAGCCTTATTTGTCAGAATTATCCACAACTATTTTTTCGTCTAGTTTTAGTCAATGAAAGTTGTATTTTAGTCTCTTTTTTAGTAATGCAATTGTATTTAACCCAGTCAATATAGTATAAGTATAGCAGATAGAAGAATAAACCAAATCTAAATTTTCTTTTAGTCAAAACAATTTAACAATTCAAACAAGGCTATCGTATTATATTGTTACCTTATAGACTCAAGAATACTGTACATCCATTACAGACACGGAAGACACAACCAAGACACTTAAGAGGAAAATTGTGTATTTTTTGTAGTGCAGGCAGCTATGATTGTTTGCGTGGGATGATAGCTGCTTGCACTGCAAAAAATACACAATTTTCCTCTTAACCTCTGATTAGCCAAACACATTTCTGGAATCTAAATTTGGCTTAGCGCCAGTAGAATCATGTAGTGTATGAAACTGCAATGCAATATACCTCACTTGTGAAACACTCAGCATTACCAGGCTGCCTAAATTGGATTTGATTTACAAATATTAAAACTTTGGGATGGTATTTTCTACAACACAAACACTGGATTAGTTCCAGCGCATCATTTAAGGACTCCAAATGGGGAAGGGGGCCAAAAACACTGTACAGAGAGCCAGACTTGCCTACTTATTAACACCTTGTAGTGCCCAGAGTCCCAGTTCTGCTATGTCAAGGAGACAGTTCTCACCCTCAGAGAAACACACTCCTATTCCCTATTATATCACAGAGAAATTTCCAGTATTCTGACACTGTATTTAAGGGCAAAATGATCTGGAAATGGATACTATTCTCCGCTGCATTAAAGCTTGTTTTCCCTGCCCGCTTCAGTTCAGGTGACTGAGTGTGTTGTGCATTAGCTCTGCTAAAGCAAGCCTTATCTCCCATTCCTGTTCCAAGGCTACAGAAAAGAGGCCATCAACAACACTGCCAGCATCCTTAGCTTAGAGAGACCATTCACCACCTCCCATAGAGGCCCCGTGGCTTGCTTTTCTGAGCCAGCATTGTCTGCATTGATGCACGGTAACTAATCCTGCATTGTTAGTAACGGTGTTCTGTGTGTTGTAGGCAGCTGTATTGTTAGTGGTCTTCTTGTCCTCCCTTTGCTCATTCACCAAACAAGAACCACATAAAGATGCATGATATTCAAAATCAATGTTGGCTTACTTATTGCTCCAATGCACACACTGCCGTTATCAGCAGTTGCATAGCTTTTGAGTTATTAAAGGCCATGATTCAATGAGAAAGAACCTTTTTTATGTGTGTGTTTCTGTGATTGAGTGTGTCCCTGTGCGCTTTATAAGGTGCTAGATGTGCTGTGTGCTGTAGATGGCTCCTTTGTTGCAAAAAGCATCTCCATTTGGCATCAACTTCAAAGCCTGGCTTTGTTGTCCGCCTCAAAAAGGGAAAAAAGGAAGAGAAATGCACTAGGATCGAGCATGCGGAGGTCTAACCACCACATAATGACAGCAATATTCATATTTTTGACCCTCATGAGAAATACAGAACAAATCAGCATTACACACGCAAACGTGATTAGGAAAGTGTGTGATATATGGACATGCTAACACGAACACAGGAGCGCCGGCTGGTTCAAAAAGCCGCACAAACTAAGACGGATGGCTGTAATTTCCATTCTATCAAATCCCTGAGCGAACCCATTTAGCATTTAGGCATGATGAAGGAATATAGACAGGGGTGGTGAGGCTGCACTGTCCATTTCAAATGGTACATTATAAAATATGGATGCATTCCATGCTGCACTTTACAGTGCATAGCAAGGAAAGTGTCTTTGTTGTGGATATGAAACAAACTTTGAAGTTCAAGCTCATACCTTTTTTTTATCTATAATGACACTTCTCAGAAGTGGCGGACACACTTACAGTCGAGCACTGCGCATTATTTCTTGTTGAGGTTATTTACATAACAGAAATGATCCTAAAGAGAGCTGAGTGGTGTTGATGCTCAGTAGCGTTTCTATCATATGAGCTCATCTTAGTGGCCTTTCATTATTTAGCTTGGTGAATTATGAATTCCTGCCATTTGCTTTAGTGCTGCTGTTGATTCTACCCATGCTGTGGGTGAATACACAAAGCCTTTTGGCCCCTGTGTGCTAAATTACAGAACCATCATATGACTAATGCCTTAATATCCCTAAATGGATCATTTTCACAAGCTGTTTATTCATTTGATTACATGTCCTTTTAATGGTTCTTGAGCAGCATAGAGGAAAATTGACTTTTTTTTTTTAACCTAAACACTGATATGGAGAAAATAAACAGGGGAAAAAACTCATCTGGTATTCTGAACACAATCTTTGGCTATAGAGTTATGAAAAAGAAAACATAACTAAAGGCTCTAGGAGCAAGGTTGTTTAGGAGCAGCTGGGTAGTGACTCTTACGTTACCTTGCTGTACATGTTCTCTAACAGTGCTGCTCTGCTTCTGGGTTCCAGCCCTGGTGTGTTATCATTTCAAGGCGGCCGCTGCATTTCGAAACGCGATTCTTCTGGTTCAGTTTGCGGTATGAAGCATCAAAGGTGACCCAGAATATAACGATGTAAGGATGGTGATGAAATGCAGACTGAAGGATCTCTTATTTAGATTCTGTCAGAAACAATATCTCAGAGTAGTGTTCGTTTATTTACTTAGCTCAGCTGCATGGTTGCTCCAGTATTGCTCTGCTTCTGTGCTTTTAAAAGCACAGAGATCCCAATTAGCATCCGAATAAATGGCATTGTGCCATTTCTCAATGAATCTAATTCAGATGGCTGTTGAGATCAGCTCCGTCCTGCTCTGTTTAGTTCCCATCTGTGTTAAAGACACTATTATGCCTCACTGATTAGGTCTGCACATCATAACTGTTAACAGCTGTTAATCGCTATGTCTCCAATACTGATAACACAGAAGGCTTTATTACTCAAATTAGCCTCCAACCAATCACAGCGTTTGTGCCTGGTGACTAATCACAGCTCCAGCTGAGTGTTACCAGGTGTGTAGATGAATCTTCTTCATGTAAATTAAACAAATTAATTTAATTTGGCCAATCTGTTCTCATTAAAAACAGAAATTTTCACGCTTTTTTAACGGCAAATATTTTATTATTCCCTCTATTTTGTTTTTTAAATGACCACTTGTGTCCCAAAAATATAATTCATCATTAACTCTTGCATAAAGATTTTCCAACCTCTGTTTACTGCTTAATAATTTAATTATATTTATATTGTTCCTTTAGGACTGCTATATGTGATTGGTTACCTTCAAAAAGCAGTACTAAAACACTGCTTATAACTTCACCGTGAAGGGGCGGGGCTAGACTGCTGTAGCGAACATATGTAAATGCAAACTATGATTTTAAACTGGGCTGTCTATATGAATGGGGAGTTTAATATTTTTTAGTAATATTTAGATGCATATTTAATATATTGAAAGTAGTCGCTTTGGCAATATGTTGCATTATAATTCCAATACCAGTATTTAGTTCATATCGTGCAACTCTATCACTGGTATACTAAACTCTTGAGACTGATCAGACTGCAGTGTTTTTATTAGTCTGTTACAGTATCAGGTTGCTTCTCTTTGAAGGCCTCATTAAAGCTATTGGGATGAAGTTGCATTGTCTGTTTAAAGACAAGCATCTAATTGCCCTGGTAGGGTTTTTAAGTCTAACTGCCCTTGACGTTACCTGCTGAATTATGGGTAGAGTTTGTCGCTACTTTCTCCCTCCACTCTATCCTTTCATTCATATCTAATAGAGGTGAGAAGCCAAACAGCCGGCATTGGTTTGAACTGTCCTTGAGCTGCTTGAGAGGATTCCGGCCTCTTGTGGACGATGCAGGGGAAAACAAACACACACACACAGACGCACACATACACACACGTACACACACACACACACACACACATGCACAAACACATACACACACACACACCACGCACACCTCACACACACATACACACACATACGCACACACACCACCTCACACACACATACACAGAAATCAATGGCTGACAGTAAAATATGGGCACGTTTTAAGTGACTAGGGCATCCGCAGCATTCCACGAGGGGAACGTCCTTATCATGCAGAAACAGCCGCAAAGATTAGAGGGAAATTATTAAAATGGATTTAAGCACTAAACGGGCGCTTGCCGTCACTGCTTAAGATTTATGAACCTGCTTCATTATTCTTAAGCACTTTGTCTTGTCAGGGGAAAAAAAACACCCATCCCTACCCACAAGAGCCGCACAAAACCTGGCACGCCACTCGTCGCACACTGATGATACACTGGACTTTAAAAGGCATTTCTTCTTTAGTCTGATCCACACAGCGCACAGTGCTCTCTTCATTATGTCCCCCACCAGCTTATTAATACCTAGTTGCTATACATGATAATTATGTGTCGGTGCTTGAATACAAGCCAAGTCTGTGAAGTGTCTTGTACCTCCAATGCAGACATAATTGTACAGTACCACCAGATGTTTGTTCTGCAAGGAATATCAATCAGATTAGCAAAGTGTGTATGATAATGTTGTTTAAACTAAAACCATTGATGCAGATCGTGTCCAGCTGAAACTGCCATTAGATTGTTTGTTTATTTAGAATATCTAAATTCTAAATATCTAGATTCATTTTTCTGTCCATGGCACATTCTCCTGGGATCAACCAATAAAAAATTACTGATTGCAAGAAAGTATTTGTTATAACAATACAGTCGACTCATAATGCGGTTCAATAGATGATTCAATAGTTTGATACACTCACAATATATTTAACAAAGTAAGACTGAAAACGATTTAATATTCTCATGAATTAGTAGGAAAATTATGCAGTCCTTCCGGTATATGGACGGACTGAGTGTGTTGTGTTTGTGTCGGGGTTATCCATGACAGAGAGCCAACAGAGAAACAACACACACACAGAAAATAGTTTAATTTTCTAAATCTGTGTGACCAAAATACATCACCAACGTACTTGATGAAACAACCAATACAAACCTTACAAGCCACTTCAGTTTCCAATTTCTGTGTTTTTGATGGGTTAAGCCATATATTGTTCAGAAAAGCAGATGTTCAGTTAAAGTTGAATCACCTCACTTTTTCAGGAAGGTTTATTTCTAGCTCTATTGTTGATTTATAGTTTACAGTACTATTGTTTCCCTCTTATGCTATTGATAATGTTGTTAATTTTGCTGCTATTTAGAAACCCATTACATTTCCCTTGTGTATGAAATGTGATATATGAATAAACCTTGCTTTGCCTTAAATACAACTTTTAAATGACATTTGGCCCAGTATCTCTGCCCCTAGAGCTTTGCAGGACAGCGGGATATCTGAACTGCAGTGTGTGCATCTGCTGGATTGAAACATCTGCATATTCAACACACAGTCATTGTGCATGCTTGGCTGTGCCCTAATTGGTTTTCTTAACTGTCCATATAATGAGATTATGTGCATCATGAAGCACATCATCATCTTACCTCTGTTCCTTGTATCTGCAGTGCAGGAGAATTTATAGTCATTTAATAGCTGGAAAAGGGGGGAATTAAATGAAATGATGAATGAACGCTAAAAATTATATTTTTTGCTTACCAGTGTTATACATTGCCTGGCAAAGCATATACATGCACATATTACCAGTGCGTGACCTTCTGCTCATTGCTTTTATAAAGACCAGGTGAGTGTTAGTGTAACAAGTCTAGTAATAAGTCCAATCCTGTAACAAGTCTAACCTAAAATGACTCACATTGTTCGCTGTCATGTTGTAAGCTATGTAGCTATAGCGGTCGAGTCGAGTGGAGTAGTTTGACTATAGAGAGAATATATAAGGAATAGTATGTACGGTAAATCGAACTGTGGCGTTTGAAGTGTCTGAGTGCACCACGGTTCTGAGTTACATATCTCGGCGGGGAATTTAAATTAAAAGAGGCGAATACGGGTTTAACTTTACATTTTCTTTAAGGGTAATGCATTAAACTGAGTTTAAAAGTGTTCTGGGAACATATTTGGGGGCATTTTTAGGGTTTAAAAACCAAAACACAACAACGCGTTTTTTCACTATCCACGGGTGCTCTTGGAGCGTAACTGTACTGTTACTGTAAATCTTTTTCATTTTGTCATTGTTTGACATTTGAAAAGTGTATGTGTTTGCTTAACTTCCTGATACAAATTCCCACATGTCAACACTTCATCTTTGATGTTTATTGTCTATACTGTGTTTACTGTCTGCTCTGTTTACTGTCTATATTTGTTTGCATTGTTAAGTAGCCCTTACAATTTTGTTGTATGTGTAGCATCCTGCTTCACAATTACAATAAAGGCATATCCATCCATCCATCCATCCATCCATCCATCCATCCATCCATCTATAATTAATTGCATCACTACTACCCTGTAGTAGGGCACAACTTTTTCATCTATGGGAAAGATGGAATCCCCATTTAAAGCTGCTCAGAATGCAGAGCTCCTCAGCGCCAGGAGGGTGTTTCTGACGGGTTAAATTAAGCTCCAATGTTTACCGACAGCAGTTCATGTGAGGTTGTGCATTGATTGTGTGTGGCTGTCTGAAGGAATGTGCAAGCGGTGGGCATAATAAGTCATAAATGACAAACCTTACCTCCTCCAGAAAGCTCTCTCTGTGGCCTTTTGTTTGACTTATTTCAGCCCTGGTCCACCAGGACACCGCAGCTGTCAGTTTTTTAATAAGCTATCCATCACAACTGCATGCATAACTCATCGCTGATTTGTGCAGCATAGGGCTGCTGCAGGTTGAGCATTTTTGGGGTTGTCTTGTGCTCCAGAACATTAAAGCTAGAGAGGACATTTGTTGGGCAGGAAGTTTGAAGCTGTCCTGGAATAGAACAGAAATAATTTCAGTATTGGAGCATTCGTACATTACTCTGGTATTCACTTAGTAATCGGAAGTGTGATCTTTTTTCAAAATGCATGTTACATTGGAAAAGAACAGTGATAAATGTTTTGTAAAAAAAGATTTAAAAGCTTATTTAGTTTAGATTTGCAAATCACCTCACCTCACAAAACACAGCAGACGACTTGGAATTGCAAAGTTTACTATAAGAGGTTGGTATAAAAATAACAAATGGATGCATCTCAAATGCATCTCCATTTGTGCACAATGATGAATTGGATCATGGTTCTAACATGGATGTTATCTGGTCTGCTGGTGAAGTGTGTTAAATTGGAAATATGGATTTTTACCTTTTCCAACAGTTGCCGGATCATCCATGTATGAAACACATGAGAGAACATATGCTGCATTAAAAGAATGGAAAAAGGAGGAAAATAAAAATGTTCTATTAAAAGGTCTGGAGAGTTAGAGCACATAATTTTTTCAGAGCACTGTGAACTCATGCAGGTTCTGTGTGTTTTTTGTTTGTTCGTCCATGGCTGTGTGCTTGGCCACACTTTGATCTTCATGAACCCCACTCAAATTTCCACTGCTTTTTAAATTCCTGCTGTCGAGCACGATTTGATCTGTTTCTTATAATGAAAGATGATTTAAACGAGATTGGTTTCTGCACTTGCCGCTTCCCCTCAGCCCCCTATTTTTCCACCTCAACTTTAAATGACTTTGTCAAGAGTGTTCTTTGATTATTTTTTTTACCACACTGCCGATGTGTCTCATGCATTCGGAACGTAATTAAATGTCCATTACATTCCATTCCACACTTTTCCTCCATTTAAATGTATAAAACCATCGCATGCCCGGCAGCTCTCATTGATAACAGTATCTCTGGCCTCTGCTGAAAGGCTCTCAGTAATTCCTCTGCCAAGACACTTAAGTAAAGTACATTTTAATGGACTGAAATAGAGTGAGGGTGCTGGAGTCTTGTCAATAACCGTTATTCTCTAGTGCTGAAGACATTGATTTCTTCTGAATAATTTAGGCTTCTGATATCTCTTTTGTTGGCCTGTCACTCTGACTAAACATGTCACCCTCTAGTGCTTTTTAATTCATCCTGCCAGCTCCGCTGGGTCTCTTAACAGTGACGAGGGTCGATTGTTCGTTTAGTTCAATCTGCTTTACATACTGCAGAGGTTTTAGGTTTAAAACTTCTTTTATTTTATAGTATTTTATTAGTATTAACAAAATGACTAACATTCCTCAGACTTGAATAAATCATTTGAGGTCTGAAGATACGATCACTGCTTATATGCTTATATGGTTATATGTAAATCCAAAATGATTGATATTTGTACTTATTTTGAACTTGTTTTCTGGATTGACTGATTCCATTTTCATGTCAAAAATGTAGAAATGAAGACAGTTTTGTGACAATACATAATTTTTCATGCATCTAGTACAAAATCATCAAGAGAAATATAATTGACTAATTTACTAATGTAACATAAATATTCATGTAAATGTAAATTCAGCTACATTTTCATATAAAACATAACTGTATAAATTGTTGGTACTGTCAAGAGAATACAAAGAAAGCGCATCTGGGATGGTGAAATACCGCGGTACTCAGAGGCGGGATGTTTGAATGTAACCAATCCTAGAACGCTATTCATTTCTCCTTGCCCTGTGACGCATCTTGTGTGGAGCTCTCTCAAGTGTTTCTCTGAGTGTTCTCATGTTTTTCGTTTTATTCTTCTTAAACCCCTGTTTTTTTATTACTGTAAATACAATTAAATCGTTACTGTATTTACCTGCTCATACCAAAGAAAACGCCCGTGCATGAATTACAGTACAGTCTATACTGGGGTAACATCTGTATTTCACACTGCGGGAGTACAATGTGAACTGTACAGTACGAATATGGCTTTACCTTTTTTTAAGGGTAATGTATTAAGCCAAGTTTAAAACGGAATGTAAGTGTGGTGGTGGCGTAGTGGGTAGGATACTTGCCTCTAGACCAAGAGGTCATGGGTTCGAATCCTACCTTCAGCACCAC
>JBBPDC010000108.1:2381051-2391736 GCA_037974485.1 Hemigrammopetersius urotaenia | reverse complement strand
ATTATTATTATTATTATTATTATTATTATTATTATTATTATTATTATTATTATTATTATTATTATTATCATTATTATCGTTATAAGAAGCCACCTATGAAAGAGTCTGGGTTACATATATGCTTATGAGTGTTAATAAAAGAACTGCTGTCAGTGCTGGAAGCCCCGAATGGGATTTTACTTTCCAGGCCCGAAAGTAATAATGACACAATTTTTAAATTTTTTTGTGGTTAAAGTGCTGCGAGAGTTGGGCCGTTAAAATGAGTAAGCACTTGCCACTCCTTTGACATGCTGACTGCCGTTCAGCCTGCTTTCAGCGACGGCATGCGAAATTGAGCTCTCACGCTGGGTTCAGAGCTGCCATTTTCAAAAGACTTTTATCTCACGGCACAATGGAACAGCCAGGAGCGCCTTTAAAACGGTGCGAGGGAATTTGTCTTTCTCAGTAATGGCCTGCATGAGTGGAACAGCTGAGCACATTATCGCCCATCAAATAGTACCGCGGCAACACCTTTAAAGCACATTCGAGGAGGTAAACTGGTCTCCCAGGCCCTACGAGCCGAGAGAAATCAGATTACGGTCACGGATGACTTGCTGAGATCCATCTCTTCAACCTGGGGCCAACGAAATGGGCTTTAATGCACCACACTCTCACTGGACACTTCTGGCCCTTTCATTATTATCACTACTTATATCACTACTTATGTCACTTATGTTACTTAAGTCACTACTTAGGTTTCATTGTCATTTTAATCATGTACACACAGTACAGAGTCAAAGTAATATCACTACTTTTATAACTACTTAAGCCATTATTTCTGTTGTTACTTATGTTACTTAGTCACTTACATCATTACTTATGTTGCTATTTGTCACTACTTATGTCACTTGTATCTTTATTTGTCAGTTATAGCGCTATTTATGTCACTTATATCACTATGTTGCTACTTATGTCATGTACATCGCTACTTATGTCCATTATGTCACTATTATATCATTTATATCACTATTTATGTCACTTATATCCCTATTTATGTCACTTATATCACTATGTTGCTACTTATATCACTATTTATATCACATATCACTATTTATGTCACTTATATCAGTGTTTATATGGCTATTTATGTTCACTATTACTATTATAAGTAAATTACATCAGCAGTAATTGATGTATTTCTCTAGCATTTATATCCACCTCTTATACTGACCACTGCATTTTGTGTATACATTTAGTGTTTCTAGTATTTTCAGAGTATTTCTGCAGTTTGACTTTATACTTTTTTAAACAGTTCTTGTCTTTCTGATTCTGATTAGACACTGTTGGTCTCTAATTAACGGTCCGTTTCCGATTCTCTCCTGCCTGAGTGTGTGTGAGTGGTGTCTCGGCCTAGTGGTGACACTGACCCCAGCGATACCGCTGTCCTCAATTCATTCATACCAGCAACACACACCGCCATGACCTCCACCATGTCCGTGTCACTGCTGTGCTGAGAACATAATACCTGATCTTCCCATTCCAGGGGGGCTGAAATCTCAGTCTGTTACTGTAAACCACCAAATGCAAAACAACTACAGGAGTCGTGGATTCAGTCACACATAGATTTTTTTTTTTGAGAACCGTAGTTTTACGCAGAAATCCCTGCAAACTGCAAATATCCTCTGCTTTTTTGCACTTTGTGGCAATAAATATATTAATTCTGGATGTTTTCACACAAGGGGACTAGGGCAGGCCGTAGCCGACCTGGAAGCACTTTTTTCGAATTCCACACCAGGGTTGAAACCCCGCGCTCCGCAGTGCAAGCACTCAGGCACTTCAAACTCCACAGTTTGGTGGTTCTCCAGGAGACCTTTCCAGCGAGCCCTCATTTGTATAATTAGCCCGAATAGATCAGGGAGTATTCCCCGAAAACCGTTCACCTCGCTGCGGTGTCCCAATACTTTTGTCTCGTTACCTTCTGAGTTGCAAAACTCTGCATAAAAACAGTTTATTATACGAGGGTGTTCTTGGAACGAAACACCCGCGAAAAGCGGGGGGTTACTGTATATTGTAGATATAATAGAAGCTCTTTTGCAAAAATATAAATTCATTTAAAATTGGTCCATTTCAAAATCAGAAAATAGGAGGAAATTGCTTATGAAAGTGAAGATTCTGTCATATGTGAACACACCACAGCACACAGTGTGAACAGCATGAAATTCACCCATTGCATTTAACCCATTCACCAAGAAGCAGTGGGCAGCCAGGATCACAGTGCCCAGGGAGCAGTGTGTGGGGACGGTACCTTGCTCAGGGTACCTCAGTGGTGCTTGGGAGTCAAACCCATAAGTTTTTGATTGCAGGGCAAAAGCCCTAACAACTAGGCCACCAGCTATGACTGAACAGACACACAGAAGAGAACAATATGAAATAAATAGTCAAAATAAAACTCTGTACTAAGTACACTCTACTACATACACAAATGGTCAGAGAGGTAACTTCCTATTGGTTTCTATTTCACACTGAAAGAAATTTCAATTTTAAATAATATTTAAATAATTAATTCACATTACACACACACACACACACACACACACACACAATATATATATATTAGTGCTGGGCCGTTATCGGCGTTAACGTGCTGCGTTAACGTGAGACTCTTATCGGGCGATTAAAAAAATATCACCGTTAATCTATTCACAAAGTTGTGTTGGGAGCTGGGTCTATACTACGCAAGCTATGATGACTTTCACCTTGATATTTTAGCGTGGATGTATACCTAGCCGAACTGCACTGTAGGGGGCGAGAATGCCTACTGTGAAACAGGGACGTCACTAGGACAGAAAGATGGGGGGGGGCTTAGCCCCCAGAGTTGTAGGAAGAAATTAGCGTGTATAGAGAGAGAGCTGAAAACCTTTCACCGAACCTTTCCTTTCACTTAGGGAAACAAGTAAAGTTAAGCAGTGAACAGTTATGGATAAGTACAAACAGTGCTACCAGAGAAATATTACTATACGGGCTCCGGTTGCTACTCGCTGCTACAGGACTGTGTAGCTTCACCTGGGTCCTAATGCCTGTTACCTACAGCAGCTTCAACAGCCATCATTTTACATTTACGGCATTTATCAGACGCTTTTATCCAAAGCGACTTCCATTCCCTAACTACAGGAGGCAGTCTCCCTGGAGTAACTTGGGGTTAAGGGTCTTGCTCAGTGGTGGTGTGCTGGAGGTAGGATTCGAACCTGTGACCTCCAGAGTGTGTGGTCCAGAGGCAGCTATCCTACCCACTGAGCTACCGCCACCCATTTTAATTCAATATTTTTCATTTCAATTCATAGTCTTGTTTCTATTTGTAAAGTGCGTATCTGTGCTCAGTGATATCTTGTATGAAATGTTTGGATATATAATTTAAAAATAGTAGAATAATGACTATATATTTAGGGTGGCTTGGGATCATTTTGGGGGGGGTGGGGGGCCTTCAGACCTTTGTCAGAATTCAAATGAGCCATTTTAATCTAGATTAAAATTTTAATCTAGATTAATCTATATTAATTCCAAGATTACAGTGAGATTAATCTAGATTAAAAAAAATAATCTATGCCCACCCCTAATAAAAACACTATCACTTAACACAAATTATATAATCAAAATTGGCTATTCCTTTCAACTATGTCTCTGTTTTTCCTGTTTCTCAGGTGGATCCTCCTCAGATCAGTTGGACTCTTCCCTCTTCACAATGAACAGAGCCTTCAACAAGAGGAAGGGTATGAGAACAGACGGCGCTGCTCGGTCAGCTGCCAGTAGTGCACCATTTGATTGATCACACCAACCAATCGTTAATCCCTCACTTTTACTGTCCATGAGAGGTGCTGCTGTCCACCTTGTTGATTTTGCCAGAGCTGCAGAGTTGCTCTTAACACTGAGAGAATGAACTGAACTCTGAGAACTGACCGCATATTCTGTAGACTGAAAACTGTTTTTTCAAGACAAAGATCAGAGATTTCTCCTCTCTATTGCCAAAACAATTTCCTTTAGAGAATTCCCTCTGGGTCCAAGACAGTATTTATGGCTGCGCCCAGTAAGACAATAAACCATTTTCTGTTTAATAGTGAGGAAATGGTGACACTGAAATGAATCAAAAACCACTTTAAGCGCTTTAGCCTGAAAATGCCCATTATCTGTAATTGTACCCTAAATTACCTGCAAAACAGTTGATTTCAACAGATTTCCTGTTAAACAGAAATCAGACTTTTTACGAGCATTTATAGAACTGAGTTCCACATATCAACATTTCAAAGCCACCGCTCCAGCACTCTTTTCCAATTCTTTCCGCACCCTCGGACCAATTAAAAGCCATAAATGCAATGCGTTGGTGTCTGGAATCTGAGTTGTCCCAGTTCCTGCTGGTGATGAACCTGCTTCCTGCCCGAAAGCCCGTCCTTTCAGACTGATGTTTTATTAATGACAATGACAGGACGGCCCCCGGACCTGCCTGTTTGGTCACAGCCCACATTTGGTGGGGTTTATCTCCAACCGCAGCCGCTCCTGTAGGTGGGTTTGAATATTTCATGGATCCTTTTGGGGTTTGCTGGTTGGCAGAAATCTTTGTTAAGTCCACACCGGGAGCTCTCTCTCTCTCTATCTTTCACTCTTGCTCTCCCATGGACATAAGGAGATAATGGAGCCTTAACAAGGTTGCTGTTCCTTCAGAATGGCAGGCTGTTTATTTTTATGGACCTTCATTGAGTTATGAGACATTTTGATGTTTTGGATCAATAGTGAAACCTAACTTCACTGAGTTTTTGCTAAATAAAAATTGGCCTTTTAGATTTGCTAGGATGAAAGGGGAGGGCAGTTTCACATCCAGTGAAAATGAAAAGTGAAGATGACCATTCTGTCATATGTGAACGCACCACAGCGTGAACACCACGAAATTCAACCTCTGCATTTAACCCATTCACCAAGTGAAGCAGGGGGCAGCCATGAACATGGCACCCAGGGAGCAGTGTGTGGGAACGGTACCTTGCACAGGGGACCTTAGAGGTGCCTAGCAGTCCTGGGAATTGAACCTGGACTTTCTGATCGCAGGGCAAATGCCCTAACCACTAGGCTACCAGCGCAGCCTAGTTTTGTTTTTTGTTTGGATTTGATTTTTTCCCAAATAAATGTCTCTTGATATCTGCTTAGAATCTTGTCCCATTCTTCCTGTTCAAATGAAGTGTTCAAACTCTTCTCCCATGCTGCCTTTCAATAGTTTTGTTACCTGTGGGATTTATCAGGAGATAATAATAATGAGCCTCGAGACCAGATACAAAAATCAATTTGAGGGCACCTGCGCTCTAAGGAACATGAAGTAAATAACCAAAGATACTTAAGAACAGGCATCTTAATTGTAGAGGCCACCTGAATATTACACGAGTCAGATTTCTTTGCTTAAGCATCTCTAAAGACAATTGTGAGTTGTCTTTACACAGGTCACTTAAAGTGACTGTGCCTGAAACTCTGTTTCAGACTTGCAAATGAGAAATAATAGATGTGTCTAGCCACATGAAGAGCGCTGCTGAATTGAATCTTTAATGCTGCCAAGATAAAGTACATAAAAGAGTCCCATCTTCTATTTAATGAGAAATGACTTCCCCCGTCTTTTCTTGCAAACTACAGTTTTACTGCACTACAGAAACATTTAGGTTTTATATATCTAGAAAGCAATTAATAGCTTCAGACACAGGTGCCTTCACAATTAGATTATTGGACCCTATGCAGTGAAGCACATTAGCTGACTGGTCCATCTCTCTGAAATATATTCTGTTGGTAATTCCGATGTAAACTGAAACTGCTCATGCAAAAATCAGACACTGGAACCACTGCATCTAGGGTTTTACGTAAAAATCAAATGTGAAATCTTTCTTAATGGGATCTATTCCTGTAAAACAGAATTGCCCAAATATAAAAATGGGTTTCAATAGCCCTATTTTTGGAGATCATTCAGCTTGAAATGACTCAGAAAGCTCATGATGACAACGAAAGATTCATTTGGCCCTCCTCATACCTGCAGCGTGGTCAAAGACCCAATCCACAGGAAGCGTTTAGCACTGTGGTCAGGTATGTTTAGTGTACTTAGCAGCTAATGAGACTGGACATAACAACCTGACCTTTTACTCTCAGGCTCTGTGACGTGTGGGAGGGAGAGGCACCCAGTAGCGCTGTAACCTTTCTAACAGCACCACAAAGGTTAATGCTAAAAATGGACACTTCCCCCTTGTGATACATAAATGGTTTTGGAGCACAAAGACCTTGGTGCAACCTGAAATGAACTTGCTGTAGCTTGTAATGCAGTATAGTGGCCATAGGTTTCTACAATATTTTGTACTGTGTCCTTACTAAAAGTTATTTTTTCGTCAATAACAAACAGAACAGTATTAGTATTTCTAGCCTGAATGTATGTTCCTGCTTGTTCAGAAACTGCAACGCCTGAGGCAGCAGTGTGTAGCTCCAGTTCTCCTAGTATGGTCACTTATGACACATTTGATGTATTAAAAGACACACTGTTATCTATTCAAGTGGGAAAAAAACACCATGTAACTGAATGCTGTGGGCAGATTTTTAGACAACATGGTCTGTTTTCACCAACCTGAAACTTTTCCGCTACCATTTCTAGCTATGTACCATCTCTAGCTATGTACCATCTCTAGCTATGTACCATCTATAAGCTGTAATAAACTTGCTTATGTGATCTCTGATGTACAAATGTCCACCCAAATGGACAGAGAGTACACAACAAAGCATAGTACAGGAGCAACCATCCTGAAGCCTGAATAGATAGAGAAGCATCATAACAGAACACGAACAGACACCATAAGAATTAAGTGTGTGATGATTTCAAAATACAGTTTGCACAATGCTAATTAGTGGACCATATGGTTTCATCATATGGCAGTTACATAAGCCTTCTAACTCTTAGTGCAAAACTTCACTCTAAATATATCTTCTGTGGGGTGAGAGACAGTACAGCGTAAACTTTATTCTTTGTCAGGCGTTTCCTGTAATTGCTTTACATAATATCATAATAGTTATGTTTTGTGTTTTATGTGTCGGTTTGTGAACTTGTCTTGCATTAATTGCAATGGGCAGTGTGAGAATGGGACCCACATTAACCAAAAGTGTGTGTGACAGCTGAAGTGACGGTGGAGAGTTTGTATTGGCTCTTTGACGGGGTGTCAAATAAACAACACTCTTCTCGGCCATGCACCTAATTTTACAAAGAGCCTGTTTTGGAAAGTGTTGATCGATCTCTCCCTCCTCCCTCTCTCTCTCTTTCTCTCTCTCTCTCTCTCTCTCTCTGTCTCTCTCTTTCTCTCTCTCTCTGAGCTAAGCCTGCTGACTAAGGTGAAAATGGTGTCGGGTCATACTGCTGACCGTAGAGAGTCACCCTCTTTTATATTCACTTGTTTACTCCCCTCTAGTCGAGGGTCAGCAGAAAATCGTACACAATTAGATATGAAAATAGTTCGTTTTTTAAAATGGTATCTTTAATATAATACATTCCAGTCCTTGATCCTGACCAGTTTCAGAGGAATGTTTGTTTGTTAAGCCACACAGTGACCTACGTATGAATCATTCACAACTAAACCATCTAACAAAAGTCCTGAACCAGTAAGGAAATAGGAGCAGATGATTCCTTCATCAGTAGAATTTTTTTCCAGATTTTTAATATTTAGTCATGTTTAGTTGATATGCCGGAGACGAGACAGTTTAGCAGATATGATACAGTATTTTTGCACCATCAAGGTGACTCAAGGCAAAATATAAAGGAATATTGGTGGCTCAGTACTGGATATATAGCGATCATTCAGACACAGCACTAAAACCCCTGTGGATAACATTGATTATTTCATTACAATATATCAGGCTGCAAGTGAACAATCCGTTTTTGAAGTTGATGTGTTGGAGGCAGGAAAAATGGGCAAGCCCGAGAATCTGAACACCTCTGAAAAGGATCAAATTGTGATGACTAGACAACCAGGTCAGAGCAACTTGTTCCTGGTGTGTAGTGACTAGTATCTACGAAAGTACTCCAAAGAACCACAACCCAACAGGGTCATGAGCACCCAAGGCTCATTGATACATGTGGGGAGTGAAGGCTAGTTATTGTGGTCCAATACAGCAGAAGAGAAACTGCTAAATATGTTCATGCTTGCTATGTTTAAAGGTGTCAGAACACACAGCGCATCACAGCTTACTGTACTATGAGCATGCTGATCCTATTCACCACCAAAAGTGCCTACGAAGGGCTCAGGCATCAGAACTCGATCATGGAATGACAGAAGAAGGTGGTCTTGTCTAATGAATCACATTTGCTGTTACATCATGTAGACAGCCAGGGTTTGTGAGGGTTGCTTATCTGGGTAAGAGATGGGGATCAGGATGCACTACTGGAAGAAGGCAAGCTGGCAGAGGCAGTATCCTGCATGGAAACCTTGGGTCCCGGCATTCATGTGAACATTCCTTTGACATGTATCACCTACCTAAACATGGTTGCAAGTGCACCCTTTAATGGCAGCTGTGTCTTTCAGCAGAATAAGGTTCACACTGCAAAAAATGTTCGGGATGTTTTGAAGGACATGTCAAATAGCTGAAGGTGTTGACTCAGGGTCCAAATTCTCTAGATCTCAATGTGATCAGGCGTCTTTGGGTGTGCTGGACAAACTAGTCCAACTCATGGCGACCTCGCTTCACAACTTACAGGACTTAAAGGACAAGATGCTAATGTCTTGGCACACCTTTAGAGGTCTTTTGGAGTCCATACCTCGACATGTCACAGCTGTTTTGGTAACATGACCTGTAGGACCTGCAGTTTAAAACAGGTGGTTTAAAAGTTACGGCTGGTGTGTGTGTGTGTGTGTGTGTGTGTGTGTGTGTGTGTGTGTGTGTGTGTGTGTGTGTGTGTGTGTGTGTGTGTTTCCTATAATTGCTTTACATAATATCATAATAGTTATGTTTTGTGTTTTATTTTCTCTGTAGTGGTGTCGGTTTGTGAACTTGTCCTGCATTAATTGCAATGGGCTGTGTGAGCATGGGACCCACATTAAGAAAAAATGTGTGTGACAGCTGAAGTGACGGTGGACGAGTTTGTATTGGCTCTTTGACGGGGTGTCAAATAAACAACACTCTTCTTGGCCATGCACCTAATTTTACAAAGAGCCTGTTGTGCTGGACTAGCCTAACCCATGGCGACCTCACTTCACAACTTACAGGACTTAAGGAACAAGATGCTAATGTCTTGGCACACCTTTAGAGGTCTTTTGGAGTCAATACCTCGACATGTCACAGCTGTTTTGATAACATGAGAAGGACCTGCACCATTTAAAACAGGTGGTTTTATGTGCACGTGTGTGCATGTGTGTGCGTCTCTGTACATTCTTCATTAGGTTAATTAGGCACTAAATAACCTATTAACATACTGTATATACTTCTGCATTTGATTTGATTTGCATTTTTTTCAGTGAGCTAAAAGCCACAAACGACTGTTGTAAAACCAGCAGTTTACAACTATGTAACCAACAGATGAAGGGGCTGAGAGCATGATCGTTCTTAAACTCTGGGGGAAATTGGCCACACAGCAGGAGAATGATGCAGAAAATGTCAATCTAAGCCACATTTCTTGCTTATGTGAGCAGACTGAACTGAAATCATGACTATGAGTCATATGTTTGGATTTCCTCTCCCTGTATTGAACACTGTTCTTAGTGGCCAGCGCTTATAGGAATCTTTTTGTGATTTTCCGATTCTAAAAGACTTTGGTTTGCAGAGAAAATGTTGGTCTAAGCTTTTTTTTTTTGCTTATCATTGGTTTAGAACCAAACAAAATGTGTATTTGAAATATTCGGAAGAACAAAAGCAAATCCTTAACTTTAGTGTATATTAATACTGTGATATTTTATTCCATGAAATGTCTTATGGTCCAGATATCATTACATGTTTATTTTATGGAGCCACAAGTTACAAAGTATTTAGGGGATTTTAATGTGACAGTTTAAGTAGCGTTAAGACGTATTAATAAATATTGCATCACAGTTTTACTCAAGTCCAAATCATACAGAACTATTACCATAGTGAACATATGACATTTATATATATATGACATGACATTTAAAAAAATAACTACTTTTTTTTAAACTTTAAAACTTTAGGAGATGGAAGCTCAGTGGCTGGCTGGATTTTCACCTCACAGTAGTACCTGTTTTCTAAAGTTAAATTTTTTTACAGACTGAATGGTGATACAGACCAAATCATAGCTCAAAAACCATTTAAAATATTAACTGTTACATCCTAGTAATAAAGTTTTTACTCCAGGTTATTTCAATATGGCAGCAGCAGTACAGTTTAAGGCTTGCTGATAAACATGCAGAGTTTTCCGCTGCATTCCAGTACTGCATGTTCAAAGTGACTGCTTCTAAAATTGCATTTGTTTGTCTTGGACAAACATGAATGTTTCTATGAATTACTGACTCTCAAATGGCTTCCTGTCGTTCTGCAGAAAAACCCAGCATGCACAACCCCGAGGCCCTGGTGAAGCATCATGTCGCATACGGTGCTAAGGTACAGTTCTGTTTTACGACCCATTCTCAGTGATTGGGGGGGGGGGGGGGGGGGTTTTCGTTCCCTGCACAACTTCAGTTCAAACTGATGAAACCTTTCCACGC
>JBBPDC010000108.1:2348578-2365513 GCA_037974485.1 Hemigrammopetersius urotaenia | reverse complement strand
ACTGCCCCCTGTAGTTAGGAAATGGAAGTCGCTTTGGATAAAAGCGTCTGATAAATGCCGTAAATGTAAATGTAAATCTATGTATACTAGAGAGATTTAAAGTGACTTCTTTTTTTGCAAAAGTTCAATTCATTAGAGCCAGTCAGCAAAAGAGAAGAAGAGAACTGCTCAGCTAGAGAACTCTCTACACAAAGCCACACAACCCCTGAGGCACAACCCCTGGGGAAGTTCTGCTGAATGCAAATTTCACATTAATACTCACATTACGACACACCCTGTTCTGCACTTTCATCTGTAAGATCTGTAATATTCTGTGGACCCAGTTAGCAGTGGAAACTCATCACATGTCCTCACTGTTATTATTAACTCTGACAAATACCTGCAATGTAGTTACTAACCGCTTTTCTTCAGTGGGTAACACTGATTCAGGTCCTGGCAGGTGCGTGCCGGGTGATGACGGCTGCCATCAGGACTGCGCATGCTGTCCAGCTGGCTGCCCAGAGCCTTCAGGGAGGCATGGACCCCGCTGTCCATCTCAACCACAGCTGAGTTGTTATTGGGTCTCGCCTCATCCTCGTTAAACTCTGGGGGTGGGGGCGGGGCCTCAGGTTCCAAATCATCGCCATAGTCGAGTGCCGTACCGAAAAGGTCATCCACAGCAGCGGTCGGGGGCCCAGGCGGACCAGGAAGACCAGGAGGGCCAGGTTCTCCTTGAGGACCCTAATAGAACAGAGAAATAAAGTAGTAGTTAAGTGAAACATACAGTTTTATCTGTTTACATTGAAATGTACCGGGTGTATGAAATCGGCGACTTTAGTTTGGGAGCTATAGCACTAATGTAATGGCTTATACTTTCCTTAAACTGCATCATGTTGTTAAGTAATCTTAAGCAAACATACTTATGCATTTTGGCACTGTGTGTAAACTAATTGTTTGCTGTACTATCGTTTTAAAAATAAGGTTGTGTTAAGAGTCTCTTAAACTGATATTCCTAACTAGTCAAATGTTAATGAAATGTTTATTTATTTAGCACAGAAAAGGTTTTTCTCTCGAGAAGAATGTCTTATCCAAGCTTCTCACCTCTGGTCCATCCTCCCCAGGAACACCTCGAGATCCAGGTGATCCTATTGCTCCAGGCAGACCCATGTTACCTTCTTTACCATGAGGACCAACAGGCCCTGGAATGCCCTGATAATAATTACAGCAGTTAAAGTCAGCTCTACTTGAAGCAGCATAGACAATCTACAACAGAGCTCAAATAAACATGGTAATACGGGCAGCATTGGGATCAGGGGCTTGGCCCCCCTCCATTACTCTCCTTTGTTTAGGGGTGTCGTAGTCCCCATATTTCCAAGGTAGCATTGCAAAGTTGGTAGCCTAGTGGTAAGCGCATTCGCCCTGCCATCAGAAAGTCCAGGTTCGATTCCCAAGACCGCTAGGCACTGCAGAGGTACCCTGAGCAAGGTACCGTCCCCACACACTGCTCCCCGGGTGCCGCGTTCCTGGCTGCCCCCTGCTTCACTTGGTGAATGGGTTAAATGCAGAGGTTGAATTTAATGCTGTTCACACTGTGTGTGCTGTGGGGTGTTCACGTATGACAGAATGGTCACTTTCAAAGTTACTAATTTATGGCTATGTCACAGAACAGGAAATTCTGTGGCCATAAGACAGTCTCATTCCTTCTCTTTCTGTAGGGAACTTTGTAAGTGCTTAAGTCATCAATCTGTTTTGAATGAGATTTGTGCAATATACTTTAATAAACTCAACTTTTTAATCTGTGAATTAATTGAATGTTACATAGTTATTTGTTACGCTAATGATCTTGTGATTGCATTATTGTTCATCGTCTCATTGTCTTTTATTCTTTCTTGTTTCAATGAGCATGTGACAAGAATTTCCTTCAGGATGATTAAAGTTCTTTCTTTTGTAGTGGAAAGGGAACACTGTATGTCACAAACTATCATTTTATTTGATCATGTTTTGGTCCACTTGCCAACATAACATGCATTGTTGAAGCTACACAATATTCTTTCCGATCACAATGCGCACTGAACCAAACGTCCTGAACCAAACGATATGGTACAAATACCTGGATCTAACAGGCCCCTCCAGGAGAAAAGCTATGGCTACGCCCCTGGTCCTTATGCTGCTTGTATGACTCATATTAATGTTAGAAGTGTGGTATACATAAATGACAGGGACTTACTCTTTGTCCACTCGGTCCAGTGATTCCTCTTACACCCGCATCTCCTGTAGCTCCCTGTGTTGAGAGAACATGGCTGACAGTCAGGACCATCTGTACTGATTTCAGTATAAGAGGTGGTGTACTTCATAATCATCTGATACTCACAGCTGGTCCTGGAAGGCCTTGCAGTCCAGTAAAGCCACGGTGACCTTTCTGACCTCTTTCCCCTGAATCTCCTTTGTCTCCTCTCTCTCCCAGGGGTCCTTGAGGTCCCTATGGTCAATCAGAGAATACAAAACCATATGAACTTTCATGCTGGTCAAACATTTCTTTTTGAGTGTGTAAAGCATTTGCATTAATGTGTAACCTTTTTGCCTCTGGTCCCTGGTTGGCCAGCTGCACCAGGGGGACCTCTTGAACCCTGTAATTAAGATAAACCATTAGATCATAACACTACAATAATGCAAATCTGAATAAATAAACAATTGATTTGTTTCTATATTTATTGGATATGGAAAGGACCAGAGGTTACAAATCTTGTGCGTATCACATACTTGAGCCCCTCTTAATCCTGGACCTCCAGGAGTTCCTACTGGTCCTGGTGTTCCTGGGGACCCCTGAGGTCCTGGTAGACCCTCATGTCCTGCATCTCCTCTGTCCCCCTGAGAATAACCAAGAGACACTTAGCAAATTTCCTTTATGTTTGTGCCAACTATGCATTAGTAGAGAATGAAAATCTACTTTAAAAATATTAAAATATTCAGTATAATTTGTTAAACATTATTATACAGCTCAAGTTTACTGTGTTTCGATTTTATGGCTTACTCTAATTCCAACAGTGCCATCAGCTCCAGAAACTCCATCTGCTCCTGCAAGACCCTTTCAAAACAGACAAAAGACAATGTAAACACATGTATGTCATTACAAATATTACAACGGAATGAACCGTATGAGAGTGACATGCCAAACCTCTGGGCCAGCATCTCCACGAGGTCCAGTTGATCCTGGAAGTCCAATAGGACCTGAAGCACCTTTAACTCCCTGCGTCCCTGTAGTGCCTGGCTTTCCAGGGGCACCCTGAAGGAAAAGTCATGCGTGTATTTCCATGTGCATACTGAAAACAACAATAAAGGCACTAAAACTTATTTTTAAACTTTTTTACATTTAGCATTTTCAACATTTAGCATGTTGAAAGGTCTTTGCTTCCTTCTCATTCTGAAATGCCAGTAATAATCTTTGAATGCTTATAATAATTTTATTAAGCTAATTACCATTAATTATCTGTGGTGGTTCAAAAGTATCTACTCTGTGACTTAAGGCCAGTCATGCACCTACTCAGTTCATGGATGCAGTCACATGCTGTTGAAACAAACCTAGAAATTGCTCTGTAACTTGTGTTGACCTTGACAGTTTGCTCGCTGTCATAATTCAGCAAATGTAAATATGCCCAGGCCCTCTGACAAGCTTTCAAAACCTTATGGTATGTCCCAGTGCAGTGCGTGGGTACTTCTAAATCACATACCCCATATCCTAGTAGTATCAGGGAACGAGTGAAATTCTACCCATTTCCTTATCTGTAAACACTAGAGATGCAGCATTAGATCAGAATTACATGAACACACCTACGATCAATTAAGCATCTCCAATTTACCTGGCATGCATGTTATTGGACTGTGAGAGGAACCCGGAGTACAGTACTAACTACTGCAGCACTGTAGTGTCTGTATAAAACTATAAATCAAATGTAACCCCTTAAACTCATGCCATAGCTAAGAAGTTATCATTGGATTTTGTATTTTATGTACTTCAAACAAACAGTTATATTACATTAAAATTAAAAATCCTTGAATCACTATTAGGTTGCCTAGAGCAGTTGCTCTTAAACAATTCTCTGGGATACCCAGAAGATCCCCATTTTGTCTCTATTACTAAACCGTACTAAAACTGTGCTAGGGTACTTACAGCAGGTCCAGGGAGGCCCCCCATTCCACGCTCTCCTCTCATACCTGGTAGACCCACCAACCCTCTCTGCCCTGGGGTTCCGGCTGGTCCTGGGGGCCCATCAGGGCCCTGAGATTACACAAAACAGTAAAGTTTTAAGTATTTCAAGTAATTAAAGTAAGTATTACTTTAAAGTGTAAAGCACAGGCAGAATACAAGGAGGATCACTGTGGTTTATGTACCTAATCCAGCTCAATTCATTAACTGAAATTAGACTGTGACACATATTTTGTCTTCAGTAGGCAAAGACTTGGATGACTGTCTTCCTTAGTGATGCAGCCATTTTCAGTTCCTGCTTTTTTGGGGAACATTTTGTTCCATGTCTTCTCTTCTTTTTTTCCACCGTTTATTATTTTATTTTTGTGTTATTTTTTTTCTACATACATGCCTCACTTAAGGAGATTTTAATCTCATTGTGTCTCATCTCATGTGTATAGTGACTGACGACTAGTAACGAGCAGTTCAGTTTTTGGCAGAATGTTTGGGTATCTTTGTCTTATTGGCAGGTGAAAAGCCATTCCCTTTTTGAGGCATTTAGCTGCCACTGAGATCAAATTATCAGCACCACATGACAATTCCTTGATTACTCTTGTAAAGGGTTTAAATGGCAGAATGTTCTAAATTAAGTGTATTAATAGTTATTGTTTTAAACATTTAAAAATTATTCATGAGCAGTTATAAAAAATGGTACCAGGGAACTTTTGTTTGCAAAATAGTGAGCTGTCATTGATCTATAAACACTTGCCCACGAAGAAATCATCTAGAGCTCTTGCTAACTACTTGTCCTCTGAAATAAGGGTGCCTGTATTTGGACTATAATTTTTTTGTAAAAAGCTCTATCCTCAGTGTGCCACAGTGAAAACTGTCCACTGAGTTTACCGGTGGCCCATCTTCTCCAAAATCTCCTTTATCTCCAGGGTTTCCAGCAGGTCCAGGGTTTCCACGCTCTCCTTGACGCCCAGGAGCCCCATGATCTCCTCTCAGGCCATGGGGGCCCTCCTTTCCTGGAGAACCTTGAGGACCAGGCTCCCCAACAGGTCCCTGGCAAAAACATGGAAGAGCATCAGTTGGAGTCAAAATAAAACTCCCATATGCACTTTAATTTTAATATTTTAATTTATATATACAAAAGCACAAATCTGATCATTAAGTCTTGTAACTCAGAAGCACAAGAACTCCTGGGAACACTCACAGCAAGGCCTGGGGGGCCTACTCTTCCTGGAAGTCCTGGGAAACCACTGGGGCCCTGATGACACATAGATCAAGATTAAAGTAGAAGGGGACTCCTTTTCTGTGATTTCTCTCAAGAGCAACTGTGATAAGACTTACAGCAGCTCCCTGAGTTCCTCTGCCTCCTTTCAGCCCAGCTACACCAACAGAACCCTAATGCACAACACATTTAATGCACAACAATGTCATTCTGAACTCAATTTCCTCATAGGAACAGATGTTGTTACAACTTGTTACATCTTTTTAATGTCCCACTTACAGGTATTGCTTAAAGCTTAACACTGATTTAAGGACTCACTTGTGATCCAGGTTTTCCTGCCATTCCCTGAGGGCCTGGAGACCCAGCCTCCCCCTTTCCACCTGTCTCTCCTGTCTCACCTTTAACGCCAGGCTGACCATCAGGACCCTGCAAAAACGAACAAACAAATCACGACCATCATAACCAATCAACTCAGTGTGCCACTTTTCAAAATTCCTTTATGGATAGAAATACTCACAGGTGGTCCAGGAAAACCAACAGCACCAGTAGGACCAGGCAGACCAGGAGAACCCTAGCATACACAACAAGGCACAAAAAGGTTTGTTTTACATCAACTATTGTTATAGTCACTGAACTAACAAGTTAGATATTTGATACATAGCATGTATAAAGCCTGGATGCAAGAGACATATCTCACTCACAGCTGCTGCTCTGGCACCTGCAGGTCCTGGAGGTCCTCTGGGGCCTGACTCTCCCTGAAATCACACATTTAAGAAATCCAATCACTAAGCAGATATGCAGAGAATGAGTAACATGAACCCCTGGCAACCTATAAGTTTTAGTAACTATTAAACAAATATGAATTAAAGAGGGCCTTGTTGCCTTTTCTCCAGCAGGTCCAGCTGGTCCAGGGGGTCCAACAGGCCCAGCAAGACCCTACAGAAGAGAATTACATGTTAGCATTGTTCTTTTCTCCAAGTGAATGAATTTCTTTCCTAGTGTTAAAGATCATGTTTAGATATTTGACATGCGTAGGAATCCATCCACACTCACTCGAGCACCATCATTTCCAGCAGTTCCTTCAGCTCCTTTTTCACCTAAAGCACCCTGAAAAAACATGCAGTAGCATGAGAAGATATGACAGTGAATAAGACTCAGAATTGTCTTGGCTGCTGTTGTTCTCAATAGTTTTTAGACCTGATCATCTGCATTATTTTGTTTTCTGTTCTGTACACACTGCATCGTTTCTCTTATTTTGATGTTTTGTCATTTCCTTTAAAAATATGCTTTAAAAAACAATATTTTAGACATGGTCATCTGCATGCTGTCAGTTATTTTAAAATGATTTATTTATCTGTTTATCCATGTGTCTTATTCACACTCTCTAACCAATAACGGACAGCTGCTTTTTTACTTTTTCCGCAAGTAGCTCAAACTATCCAGTCAGACTTACATGCTCTCCTTTAGGTCCAGCAGGTCCAGGGATCCCTCGCTCTCCAGGCATTCCCTGAAGCCCAGGTGGACCGGGTTCTCCCACTATCCCTCCTGGACCTGTACTACCCTAAAGAGCAAGCACACATTTAAGGGACAGTCATGTACCATCATTCTTGGCACATGTATACAAGTATAATGATGTATAAACAAACAAAAAAAGGATAATCTCCTGATTTTCGCTGGGGTTACGTTCCAAGAGCACCCGTGTGAAAAACAGTTTTGGTTTAAAAAATTATATCACAGTAAAAATGTATAGTGTAAACCCTAAATATGCCCCCAAATATGCTCCCAGAGCACTTTAAGTTTATTGCAATACCCTTAAAGTAATGGTAAACCCGCATTCGCATCTTTTAATTTAAATTCCCGGTAGTTTAAACTCGGAAGGTCATTGGACAAAAAAGTTCGGACCGCGGCGAGGTGAACGGTTTTCGGGGAATAACCCCTGATCTACTCGGGCTAAACATACAAATAAGGACTGGAAAGGTCTCCTGGAGATCAATCGAACAGTGGAGTTTGAAGTGTCTGAGTGCTTTCCCCGTCGAGATATGCAACTCGCAGTTAGCTCCTTATTCAAAGTTTCTGCATTTTCCCCTATAGATGGTACATACACATGCTTTAGGAGGCAGATCCACTGTTTTTGTAATATTTTGACAATGAACTGTATAAGTATAAGAATAGTTTACCAGTTGGACTTGCTCAGTTACATTTTTCGCTAAATCAAATGAATGGTTTTGCTTTACACCTACTCAAATGATGTATAGTGGATATTTTGGAGGTTTTAAACACTGCCTTTTCTTGTAGTACCCCCTACTGTGGTCTGAATACAACGCACAGAAATCAGAGAGAAAATGAGACAAAAGACTGACCTTTGGTCCGTCAGGCCCTGGTGTTCCTGGACTTCCCTTTGGCCCAAGAAGACCATTGGGACCAGGATCTCCTCTCTCTCCTGGAGTCCCACGCTCACCCTATCAAGTATGAAATTAAATGTCAGCAAATTAATGAACTGTCAGTAATCAGAGTACCTTATAGAAAGCATTAATTTGTCCAGTATTGCTCAGAGGTCCTGGTAACAGCTTACTCTTGGACCAGTCTGCCCAGCGGGGCCTGCTTCACCATGGACTCCCTGAAAGAAGAACACACTTTAGTACAGTTTACATGCAAAGTATCCAGACAAAAACCATACAGTCGACCACAACAGTGCACCCACCTCATCGCCTGGTTTTCCTGACTCTCCAGGTGGGCCGGCAGGTCCTGGTAAACCCTGAAGAATATTTAAATTCAACATTACAACAGTCACCTAAAGGAGCTATATTTAAATTACTATCCAGTTACATCAGTTTCTAATAGTCTGTTGTCATTTTCAAATTGCTTTTTTGTGTCAAACCACAAGTCTTTTTTTGTGTGTTTGTGTGCTTGTGGATGCCATAAAGCATGTGGATGCCATGTTTAAGTATCAGCAAGCAATCCTTTTTTTACATACCTGAAAGCCTGTCAGACCAGGGGGCCCTTGCTCTCCTCTCTTCCCTGGTACACCCTGAAATAAAGCAGATGAACATCAAGGGGGAAATCTGCTGGAAAATAGCACAAGTCACTGCAGCAGAAACAAGATAAATACGCCATTAAATGACACATCATTAGACACTTACGGGTGGTCCAGCAGCCCCTGCAGGCCCCTCCTCTCCATCTTTCCCATTGGCACCCTATACGAGTGATACAGAGTTTCCATCTCATCTCATCATACTATTTCATTACTCTCATATTCCATTCTTTTCCTGAAAGTAAACAGATGCTGTGCTTCATGACAAAACACTCACTCTCTGCCCAGGAGCTCCAGCGGATCCAAGCTCTCCTGCTTTTCCTGGATCCCCCTAGATCCAAAAACCAAAAAATGGATCTCAGTTAACAGATGCTAAAATGTGAAGGTACATGGTTAAGGATGGATAAGTCAAAGCTTGCATTATTATACCAAAGGCAAAGTCACATAAAGTACCAAATTATTTTCCTACAGTGCTTAGTAGGGCTTTCTATAGTGCTTTAAAAACCTGTCTACAGTAACAGAAGTGTTTTGTAAAGGTAGTGGTTACACTGAAGCCTTTTGGACCAGGCAGACCCATGGAACCCGGTAGGCCTCTAACTCCGGGCGACCCAGCTGAACCAGGATGACCATCATCTCCCGCGGCTCCCTGCATACAACAGTTCATAACACACACACTCAAATCTGCAGATACATTTATTATAGCCATTTCTCACCAAAACTGCTTCTATAGAGTCATGCTGGACCTTTAACAGCCACGCTTGTAAATGTTCAGTTTTTCCAATACTGATGCACTCATTCCTCAAAAATAACTCAGTCTTAGGCATTCAACATGTATGTCATCTTGTGTATTGTGTTATTAAAGACTTTCCTTTTCAAATTAAAACACTTTTCCTAACTTCCTAACGTAGCTCATTATGAGTTTGTTCATAAATACCTGCGGTCCAATTTTCCCCTCCGGCCCTTGGAGTCCAAGAACACCAGTCAGACCCTTGAGAAGCAAAGAAAAAGTATGTTTAATTGAGACACACTTTGAGAGAAAAAGTATTATGTTTTCTTTTTCTTACCCTTGCACCTGGAATGCCTGCTTCTCCAGGACGGCCCGGATCCCCAGCGGCACCTTTAATGCCTGAAGAGCCTGGAAAGCCCCGTTCACCTTGAGAACCCTGGAGAGATTACAGTAAGAAACCATTGAGGAGCTATTCAAAAATGCAGCACTCATCATTCTGTGCCTATTCTACAAACAGCGAAGGTGACCAGTGAAGGGTCAGTGGTGTTTGGTATAAGATAAAATAAGATCATCTTTTATTAATTCCATAGGTGGGAAATTTTCAGTACGTTAAACTTTGACTACCTTAGGTCCAGGCAACCCATCAGCACCGGGAAAACCACGATTACCTGGAGCACCCTAAAAACATGAGAGGAAAGACAAGCTGTTTTATTCCAAATAAAATTTGAGATACTGTAGTTTTACAAAGTGAATCTGATTACTGCTCTCACCCTTTCTCCAGCAGGGCCAGGTGGCCCTAGAGACCCTGCGTCTCCTCTTGGTCCACGTTTTCCTTCCTCTCCCAATGGTCCCTTCTCTCCTTGAGCTCCAGATGGACCCTGTGACACAGACAAGCTTAATCAAACTAGCAAACATCCTAATAACAATTAAATCAGTTATTACAGCTGAACTGTTCTGTTATAGCATTCAGATTTGCAGGGTACAGCATGACATCATCATCATTTAAAAAAAAAAACAAATAATTCAGAAACAAATATTCTCAAAACTTACATTTTCTCCTTTAGGTCCAGCCTCGCCTTTAAAACCAGGAATGCCCAAGTCACCCTATGAGCAAACAAATATGAATTGTTTTTATTATTTAATGTCAAATGTGTTCTACATGTGCAGTTGTTTGGACTGAAAATAATGAAAGCGACACATTTCAGTAAAATACAGCCTATAAAAGCACTTTGGATTGTGAGAGTATCCCATTTAAAAGGCTGGTGCATGAAAAAAAGGTCTGTATTCAACATTTAACCAAAAAAAAAAAAATATGTCCATGGTTGTGTCCATGTCCATGGTTATCACAACCATAACAAACGATGAATTCAAAATACAAATAAACTGAGGAGTGAAATTAAGTTTTGACACTTTAATCAATTTTAAACAGAGCATCAAATTCTTTTATTTCTAAAATATCTGAGAATTTTTTTTTTTTTTTTTGCTAAATGTCCCCTTTAACTAGGATGTCTGTCCCAAAGCGTTCAGTATATTCCTTTAAGAGTGTGTCATTACCCCTTGACCTTTCACCCCAGCAGGTCCAGTGGTTCCCTGAGGTCCAGGTGGGCCAGGCTGACCATTCAGACCAACTGGACCCTGCACGCCAGGTGTGCCCTACAACAAGACATAGACTTTTTTACTTAAAATTGCTAAAAACGCAAAACATCACTACACACAAGAACTTGGTCTTGCTGGATGAGAGATGAGGACTTACTGCTGGCCCTTTGCTTCCTGGAAGGCCATCCGTGCCTGGTGGTCCCTGGAATTAACAACATGAAGATAACATGCGTAACATGCATCAATGTCAAAACATCGACAAATGTGACACATGGTGGAACTTCAGTATATTTCATGAGAACATGTGAGACACGACAAACCTGGATGCCTTGACCTCCAGGGAAGCCTGCGCGTCCAGACTCTCCCCTGGGGCCCTGGGGCCCACTGGTGCCACGAGGGCCTGTGGGTCCTGGCTGTCCCTTTAGAAACACAGAAAAAAAGACCACATTTGAATACACACATTACAATCCTTACGCTTCTAGAATTATGACTTATAGCTTAAAGGTGATCTTGTCTATTAAGCACTGCTAAGAATTATAAAGAAGTCCAATTACTGATTACTGAAATTTCAAAAAGAGAACATAATCATGCTAACCTTAGTGCCAGGGCTACCAGGAAAACCTGGAGCACCAGTGATTCCCATAGGGCCCTGTGTGGAATAAAACAACCAACTCAGAACAAGGAACACCTGTCACACTGTTTTCTATGCATGACTTTGATGTGATTTTTGCATTATGCAATGTATCTACTCAGACAATAAGATATAGAACAGAATAAGCAATTTCCATACCAGTGGACCTGGTTTCCCAACATTTCCTGCAGTACCACGCTTTCCCTATGAAGAAAACGTGAATATTCCAAGTTATGGACCCAGCAGAGAACAATGCATTAACATGCATAGATAAGCAGTTATAGCGCAATAATGTACCATAGCTAAAAAACGGATCTTACCGCATGTCCAGTGGGGCCAATTCGACCCCTTTCTCCAGGCATTCCAGGTGGACCCTATAAAATAACAGTTACAGAGTATGAGAAAAACTACTGAACTGCACAAAAGTGTTTTCCTTTATAATTGATTTATACTGATGAAAATCGTTTTACATTACCCGTTCACCAACAGGACCCATTGTACCAGGAACACCTGATTCACCCTGAAGTCAAACAATCACAGTTCATATTTTTAGCACAGATTCTTTGATAAGACAATTATAGTTCATATTTCACACACTTTATATGCACAGAAACTTTAATCTGTGTTTGCAGATTTGACAATGCTAATGGTTCCATGGCTTAGGATCTGATCATTATAATTGCACTGATAATTCTGCACACAAAATAGTCTATTTCTTTCCCCGTTCCCATTCTACATGATTTTGTCTACTCTCGTCTGCTTAATTCTTCCATGCTTATTGTATATTGTACAGGATAGTATAGTGTATAGCATTCGTACAGTTTAATTGTTGTCACATTATTTGTCTGTTGTCTATAATGTCTTGTGTTAACTGTGAAAACATGTCCTGCAGAAAACATGTCCTGTTTTGTCCCTCAGTAAAGAAATTATATTAAAGCTGACTTTAAGACACATGTTAAAAATGTGAAGTACATATCTGACCTTTGATCCAGCAACACCTAGCTCTCCTTTTGCCCCCTGTACACCTGGGTGTCCCTAAAATTATGAGAAGATGTATTAGTATTCATCTGGGCAAGTGTTACATTTTACTCAAGGTAAGCAGTTATTTTGAATGCTCCCGATTGGCGCAACTGCCTAAACATTGTCCTGTCACTGAAAGAGATCACAAGTTGGGGCTGCTGATGGTCTGCCGGTCAGGGAGTTGCCCCTGTGATTGGAAGGTCATGGGTAAAAACCTTCCAGTGGCACCCTTGAGAAAGGTACCTTCCCCTCACACTGTTCCCTGGGTGTTAGCTGCGCATTAGTAGTAACCGGAGTCACATGACTCAGGAGAAACACATGCATCACTCTCCCAGTGTTGATGGTATAGTGCAGTCTGGGAGAGGTCTAGCTAGTGTGTGGAATTAAACAGTGTTAAGATGTTGCGTTGCAAAGAATGACTTAACCTTTAGAAGTCACAGTAACAACATCAGAGTGTAATTTTACATTAATTATTTTTCACTCACTAAAACAGGATATGAGTGAAAGGTAGTGTTCTCCTCTGAGCGTGTTGAGCTGTCCAGTGATGTGGTGTTACTGCCAGAAACTCCCCCCAAAAAAACCCATAGATATTAGAGCTTCACATGTCTCCAAGTAAGTATGCGCCAGCCCTCACCCTCCCAACTTTGTAGCATCATGTGATGCTAGACTTAGCAAGAGACTGAGAATTGAGAATGATTAAATGAGGGAGGAAAATGTAAATAAATAAGTATATTTGCAATCTGTGGCAAAGCAAAAGTAATGATGGGGTGAGAACTGGGGTGAGATAACTTCAGAATTAATTTTCTTAACTTGAGTAAGCCCTAAAATTCCAATGGATGTTTCATGGATGTAATGCAACTGTACACATTTTGAAAGTCCCAGCTCACAACATTAAGAATGCTTCCAGCTCACCCTGTGTCCTTTCAATCCTGGTTGACCTGGTAATCCTGGAAATCCTCTGCCCCCCTAAAAACAAGAATCATACTGTCAGGTCTGAGCTTTCACACAAACATAATTTGAGCTCTACTGAGAGAATAAAATAAATGAAAGGGGTGAATTTACCAGAGAGCCCGGAAATCCAACTTCCCCAGCCTTTCCTGGAGGTCCTGGTTCACCCTGCCACACAAAAGACACACATGCCTGTTTTATGAAGAGCATGGATGACCTCATTAATTTTCACTTTGTATTAGCTGTACATTACAAAATTGCATTCTGGAAAATAGAAGTTTCCAAACTGTTCTTAAGACGGATGTATGACTAGAAAACATTTACAACATTTACATTACGTGGAGGTTCTTTACATCCTCTTGTACGTAGAATTACCCTATACAATAAATTTAGTGAATTGAAGGTTTTTTCACAAAATCTCTGCAAAAAAACTGGTCCCTTTTTTTAAGAATATCTTGAAGATTATTTTCCACACAGAGAGGTTAGATTTGGTAGTACATAGTAAAACAAACTGTACTTACATCAGGGCCAGCCTTTCCAGGAGAACCGTCAGGGCCCCTTGAACCATGAGGACCCTGTTAAGAAACAAAAACTACATTATTAACTTCCTCTACCTTTCTCTTCCTCTACATTAATATCTTCCGCTTCATATACATGTATCCAAAGTATCCACATTAGGTATTGACAAGTAGTCCTATCTGCACCGTTCAATATCTCGGTACGACATCAGCTACCTTTTTCTCTTACCATGGGTCCAGGTTCCCCCCCATCTCCTGGAGCTCCTTGTGCTCCAGTAGGACCCTGGAGGGACACACAGAGCACAGAGAACTTCAGTGCACTGGAAACTGTTTAGATAGAATATAAATTCTTGTGAGATCTGGAGATCTAGGTTTTTGATTTATGTTGGACTTACTGGTGAACCTGCTTGTCCTGGATGTCCTCTTGGTCCTGGTTCACCCTGATAGGTAATAATAAACAAATTAACAAACAAATAAGAATTAGATTACTCGAATGGGTTTCCAGGCTTGAGTAAAAACTGATCACCAAGATCATGCCTTATCATTTTGTATCTTATTTCTAAGACACTCTAAATGGACAAAAGTAATGGGACATAGCTCTTAATTATTTAATTCAGCTGGCCCTTTACTTCCAGTGAAGGGCAATCTTAAGCTTTAGCATAACCAAGACATTCTGGACAACGCCATGCTTTCTACGTTGTAAACACAGTTTGTGGGAGAACCTTTTCTATTCCAGCATGACTGTGCCTTCAGTGCACAAAGCAAGCTCCATAAAGACATGGAACAGAGACTGCGAACCTGCGAAATCAGTGCCTGAACTCATAAATGCTCTACAGAATGAATGGGCACAAATTGCCAGAGAAATTCCAAAATCTTGTGAAAAGCCTTCCAAAAGGAGTGGAAGCTGTTATAATGCAAATGAGAGACCAACTCCAAATTAAAGTATTTGAATGTGATGTCATAAAAAGTCCCTGCTGGTGTAATGGTCAGGCATCCCAATACTTTTGTCCATACAGTGTATATAACTAGCCATCTATAGTCTTTATTAGTAAAATAAACACTGTACTTACCGGCGATCCGGAGACTATTCCTGCCATCCCCAACTTCCCATCATGGAATCCTGAGGCCATCTGAGAGGCAAACTGACTCTACAAAACAATGCATTTAAAAGCAGTCATCTTCATCTCTGCACATATATTGCCACATACATTACAGAAAGATATATATTTACCACACAAGGATATTTTAATAAACTCAAATTCAGTAATAATCCAGTCATTTAATTCAGGAGTGCAAGATACGAGATGTTTTTATCCAAAGTGACTTCCATTCCCTAACTACAGGGGGCAGTCTCCCTGGACCAACTTGGGGGTTAAGGGTCTCGCACACTCATGGCATGCTGAAGGTACGAATCAACCCCATGAGCTCTTGGACCTAGAGGCAACCCACTAGGTCACCACCACCACTCTAAAAGGACCGCCACTTCATGCGGCAGTTCTTTTCCCATTGTCCTTGCCAGATTGGTTGCAATCCCAAGCTAGTTTTTCAAACCAAAACTTTCACACTGCCTATATAAATCAGACCATCACAAACTGCTGCCCACAGGCATTTACCAAGTGGTTTAGGCACATTTAATTTGGTGTGAAAGGGAAACTTTTGGCACCATTCAGAAAAACACTGGAGGTTTTACAGCCTTCTTACATATAAACATAAAAAAACCTATAAAAGGCCTTATATTATAATTTCCAAAAGGATTAAGAGAATACCTCTAAGACCACATCCTACAAACTCCTCATGATCTTCTCTGAAGAAATATTATTCAAACATAATTTATAAAGATATAATAATAGATATTTTAGAAATATTTAATTTTTAAGTATATTCCTTACTACAGATCGAAATATATTCAGTATGTGAACGCCTGAGGTAATATGGATGTCTAAAATAGCCATAAATTATATATAATTTAACATTTTGAGACATAGTAACAACCATATTCTTTTTTTGATGTTCCAAATTGTGTGGTTTACAAATAATGAACACAGAATCAAATGTAGCAAACAAAGTCTCAAGTATTCAAATAATTTGGGCCAGCCCTACTACACGCACAAAAATGATAGTGATTAGACTATACAACCATAGAACCATAGAAAAAAAGGTAAAACACTCACTCCTGGTAATGAAGGCTGCCCGGCAGGTCCAACTTCTCCTGGCATACCTGGTACACCCGGTTCCCCATCAAAACCAGGAGGACCTGCCACACCCTTAATAGAAGAGAAGATATTGTCAGTGAAATGATAGTCTTTCGATAAACCCACAGTAAATGTATGGTATATGTATATGTGATCACCTGATATATCTGAAATATCTATACAAAACTCTTTCCAAAAAAGCTGGGACAGCCTCCTTTGGATGTCTTGAAAATCATGTGAATCCAAACTCAATTGAAAATAGTACAAAGACAGCATATAAAATGTTCAAACTATTTTTTGGAAAATATGCACTAATTTTGAATTTTATGCCAGCAACACGTTTAAAAAAAAGCTGGGAATGGGGTATGATTACCACAGACTTGCATCACCTCTTCTTTTAACAACTCTGTAAATGTTTGGGAACGGAGGGGACCAGTTTCTGGAGTTAAGTGAGATTTAATAGAGAAAGTGAAAGGATTTCAGCTACTCAACAGGTCTGGTCAATCCCTTTTGACAAAACGCAAATGCAACAGACCCCCCAACAAGCAAACCCCCCAAGCTAAATCTCTTGATCTGCCAGAAGCACTGTGTACTCAGTCATATTACTGACCTGTTGCAAGTTAACCTAATTTTAGCGTTATGCAACTCATCAGTTCCACTAACAATGCTGGCTCTCTAGTTTACAACTGCACATTACGCAGCACAAGCATGCACACTAACATTCCTCAAACATTTTCAATGGCAGTGTCACTGCTGAACCCAGAAAAATCACTGGTGGTCCTGTGGGGGTCCTAATCACTGATGAAAAGGATAAAGAGTGCTAACAAAATGATCAACAATTAATGTGTGTGAATAACTGTGCATATATGTACACAC
>JBBPDC010000108.1:2314540-2331776 GCA_037974485.1 Hemigrammopetersius urotaenia | reverse complement strand
GGGGGGGTGGGGGGGGGGTGTTCTAGAATGATGCATTACAAGGCAGCCAATCATAACGGGAGATTTACATCTATCTTTCTTAAAGGCACAGTAACACAAACAGTCTTTTTTATAATAATGGTTAAAAGGAGTTTGGAAAAGGTCATGTAAAAATAAAATATGACTTTGTTTACCACATAAAACCACAAAAACATAAGTGTACCCCAGGTAAAAAAGACAAGAAAAATGCAGGATATGGGCCCTTTATAAGCTCAGCCCCTGAAACATCATTCTTCTGCAGTGTAATGGTGTAAACAGAGATGTAGGTCATGTTTGCTGAGGCTTCAACATGAATGCATGTTCCTGATTTGTTACTTGGCCACAGAATCCATCAGGTGATCCTTCTGAATAGTCTTAATAGTGTGAAGACATTCACACTATTAAGGACATTCCTTAGTAGCTAGCAAACTCATTAGATGACCTCTGTACATGCTATGCAAAGTTACCCCATGTTTCTATCCTTGGAAAGGAAATTTTCCCACTTGGGCTGTACCTGTAATTATTTTTAGCACCCAAAGACAGCTTCACTACAACCCCTATTCTAACTGTTTTGGTTGGACTGCTTACCATATGGCACAATTTAAACTCCTCCAAATGGCACAAGCCGTATCTCTGTATGATCTAAGCTCCAGAGTGAGTCCTGTATAAGAAACAAAGTGAACAACACAGAGTTTCCTTCTTACTCATTTCCTATTTTCCTTACAGTTGCTCAGTGGATTAAACTAGGCAATTTGTGCCCATGGCAAAGTACAGGTACTTATTTACTGTTCTTATCGTCATGAATGCCAGGCGAACACTGACCTCAGGGAGGTCCCAGGCCAAGGCCACAATGAACCAGTGTAAACGCCGACCCACTTGCTTGTTTTCCGACAGCTACAGACAGAGCTGTGTAAGAGCCCTTTTTCAAACATTGATGTTTCACAAAATGTTCCTCAAATAGGATCTGGCTTTACTTTCTCCACCCAATAGTGAAATTACCGGAGGAGCCACATGAGGTCATGTGTGAGTGGTTTATTCCATAAATACTGTATCATTGCCCATTCTAAGAATTCTCTGCTGTTTTACATGATCACCTCTCAGCAGCAGGTCTACAGCTCAGTACAGCTGCTAAAAGTTAGTAATAAAAAGTATGTAAGTGCTCACTAGTGCCATGCTTCACTGTTATGTTTACATTTACGGCATTTAGCAGATGCTCTTATCCATAGCGATGCGCATCAGTGCTTAAGCAGTCCACATCTGTTCTACATACCTGTAAAGCTGTATTTAAATCAACATGCACTTTATTACTTCTTTTACTTTCATACTCGGGTTACTGTGCCTTTATGACTAATATACTTGAGCCTCTTTGTAAAAACAGCCCAAGGCTGAAACAGTTGAGTGGGGCTAAACTCCTGACTGGGTGAACTTTTGCAATTGTCTTTTGTTTTTAGGGACATCACAAAAACAATAGACCTGTTTTTGCAGCTTAATTTCGAAATAGGGACTATGTGGATTGCATATTTTATGCATGTTGTCAAGGTTTTATTTCAGGAAATGAGGAAAATGTGGTTTTCCACGAAATGGCCATTCAGGTCTGAATGTTCTCTGGTGCTTCGAACACACTTGGGACAACCAACAGCTATTCCAGGGAAGGACATTACATGTTTCCTTAGTGGACTTGCGGAGTAGCTCTAAATTTAACATGCGGTATACAGAATTAAAAGACCAGATGTAACAAACTATACTCTGACAGGAAATACATGTGTTTTATCATTTATTTTGCGTTGATCCAGAGTACATTTAACATTTTCCTCCAGGTTGATAGGTTAAATATGTAATGTGTAAAATACTAATACGTTAATTGACGCTGTTCTTCCTCTGTCATGCTAATTAGCATCGGTTCATTTGTGCTGGCGGTCACCTGTTCAAATTACACTGAGCGGCGGCCAATTCATTATGCTGAAGACGGTCAGACCTCAAACTGCTTTATAATGACAGTTACCCGAGTAATTACAACATACTTTGTGCGGTTAGCCTATTGACTGTTACACGTAATTTGAACTATTACCAACAAATAAAAACAATTCCTCTGAATTGAAGAGTCATTTGTTAATAGAGTTGTGATGTAGGGTTTGCTTTGGTATTAGTCCATCTGAAGTTGACAAGTCAGACAGGAGAGAACACGGTACATTTGACAGAAGACACCCATATCAGCTTACGGTTCTCTCTTCATTATTTATCAGCCCTGCCCTCGAACAGCCACAGAATGTTCCTACTTCTCACTCGGCTCACAGGAGGCAAATATGAGGTCTAGGTGGAGGCCTTCTGGAGCCATGATGTTTACGAGAACATTCCTGTCACTCTGACTGACCGCGGGTGTCTGGCGCTGAACTTTTTGCCATGTTTGCAGCAGCAACAAAGAATTTTGTGAAGCAGGTGGGGGACACTGGGCGGCTGATCCCCGTCCCCAGCCTCAGCGAGGCCGACCGATACCAGCCCCTCAGTCTGGTGACCAAGAAGAGGAAAAGACACTTCTTAAAGAAGACCAAATATGCCTCAACCCCCTTCTCGCTGAAAGACATACTCGTGGGAGAAAAGGAGATTACTGCGGGTAGGTTTTCTGTCTTATTACATGTTGTACTGGGCAATATGAGAATATGTGAATGTGTAATATTACGTAATAAATTATTACATTTAATAAAATAAATAATATATTTGTAATAAATTACATTTCAGTACACTTTTCACGGCATATTGTGGATATCATGACCTTAACACAGAGCCACTGTATGTGTCAACTTGATTTAGGCTTGAAGTAGGAAACAACAACAACTAACATATGTTTGCTGAATTATCTCCAAATAACATATTTAAAACATAATACTCACATACTTGTGTACTTATGAACAACTTTGATCAGTATTTGTGACATAACATCAGATCTTTATGAAGTTAATGACAGTAACACAAGGTGTCCTCAAAGTGAATGTTCACCATATTCTGTGTAATTTCTGTGAAGGATGCCCTCAAATTAAAATAAAGATGCCCTCAAATTAAAGTAGTTTGAGGCGATCTTCTATAAAATTGATATATGGCACCCCTAAGTAGACTTCTGTCTTATAGGTTCAATTCATGAGTATGATGTTTCATAGGAGTGTTATGAATGGAGGTCACTTTAGTTGAAAGCCGTACATTAATACACTATAGCTACACTATATATCAAATTCTGACATAAGCTGTTCATAAATATATAAAAAGTATTCCTTTTTGAATATGTTACTATATTCTTATGCATTAATTATGAAGTCCATATGTGGGAAGCTTTCCAATTATGTTTAAATTATTTCATTATGTTCTACAAATATGTTAGTACAATATAATACAGAGGCCAAGAGAGCCACAGCATTAATTGCTTATGAGCGATGTGTAACCTGATCCATCTGTGGTTATTAGGGGTGTCCTCCTATCAGCTTCTCAACTACGAAGACAAGTCAGATGTGTCTCTGAACGGGCGCCTGGGCAACCATCTGATTCATGAAGTGGGCGTCAACATCAGCGGGTCAGACTCTGTGGCGGTCAAAGCGTCCTTTGGGATCGTGACCAAACATGAGGTGGAGGTTCCCACCTTACTGAGGGAGCTGAACTCGAGGTACAAAGAATCTAATTAGGAAAAGGCACTGAATCGTGGACCAAAACAGTCACATTTATTTATGAGTTATGAGGTTGTAGAATTACATACAGAAGCTGGACACCTCTTCTACAGTTTTCTTCTACAAATTGTCTTAAAAACTTCATGCACTGGAAAAAAAGAAAAATGTAATTTTTGCAGAAGCCACATTTTATGTCGTACAGTGTGCATTAAAATGTGTAGAAGAACCTGTGTACTTATTTCCTAAACATTTGATCAGCGATGCATAGACTTTTGCACATAACCATGTTTATTTGATAGACACATTATTTGCAGATAATTTTGCTAAACAGTTTGATTTCTTCTCTTCTTTTAGGAAAGTCGACCTTGACCACTGTCTGATTCGTCAATCAAAAGACAGTGGGAGAACCGTGCTGTGTGTAGTCATGGAGAGTATCCGCACCACGAGACAGTGTTCTCTCACCGTGCACGCTGGCATGCACGGAACTACCATGAGGGTAATCCCTCTCTCTCTCTCTCTCACACACACACACACACACACATTCACACAGAAGCATCCTGCAATGCACATCTCTTAAATCTGTCTCCTGCAGTTTCAGATAGATGATGGCCGAAACCCCAAAGGCCGCGATAAAGCCATTGTAATTCCAGCCCACACCACCATAGCCTTCAGTATATTTGAGCTTTATGTACGACTCGATGGACGTTTAGGTAAGTAGCACTGGTAACTCACTGCCACTTCGTTCACACAGCCTTAATACATATAATGAATTTCCACCGTTCATATATCAGGTGACGTTTCAGCCTTTGAACCATTGCAGCTGTTTTCAGATGCTCAGAGCAGTTAAACGATGCATGTATGGAAAATGACAGAAGGCTGTTATGTACTGTATAGCTATTGCTATGTAATCCTGCATATGTATGAAAACTGGCCTCATCACCATTTCCCCCCCGTCTCTAATCAGATATATGTGTAGCGCCAGAGTCGATGGGGGGCTTTGAGAAAGAACAGATCCGTGAGCAGCTCGGAGGGTTCATCGGCAGGTTTTCTGTGGGCAGATTACGAAGGTTCCTCTCAGGGATCATTTATGGGAACCCCTTCAGAGCAGGTAATATGTCTTAAGTCCTGTCAGAGCTTTTAGGCTTGTTTGCCATTTCCAAATTCTCATTTATAGAGCCGTAATTTAAAAAGGATGAAAGGAATATCCCAAATATGAGACATGCTTGAAGGTTACTTCTTTAGAATTGCACTTCATTCTAAAGAATTGTGGTTGTGGTTCTGATTAGCTTCCATGTATCTTATAGCTCAAGTGCAAATCTCAAAAAACTTAGAAACACTTTACTGAATATTCATAATGATCTATGTCACCTACATAAACATGATAACGGCTCATTCCAGGGATTGTCAGTTGTCCGAAATACCGCTTTTGTTAGATCTTATGTCACCTCAACCACTATACTGAAATAAGGAACACGCCGTTATAACTGTCCATGCCGGTTTATGTCCGTTTCTGTGTAATAAATGTTTATGTAGTAGTCATGAAGCCTTGAACACTGGAGTACAGTAAATTGGTGCCAAAAGGTTTTATGTATGATGTGCTGCGGATGGCAGACTTTAGGCTTTAGAGTAAACAATATTTCCAAAGGAGAATCTTAAATCATTGAAAATTGGTCTTTGATATTAAAATATACAAAAATGTATAGATATATATGTCTCTCCAAACCGCCCTAACACACTTGTATCTACAGACGACAGAACGTTTGAGGAGCTCACCCATTCAGACATGTATATGGACGATGTGGCGGACTACTATGAGAAGGCAGCCAGCATGACTGACCTCTCCACCTCTTATCTGCGGGAAGACAAGCACACACGAGTCAACCTGCTCAACCACAACATCCCCAAAGGTCCCTGCGCCCTTTGCGGCATGGGCCACCAGCGCCGCGAGACCGTCTACGGCTGCCTGGAGTGCACATCCGGCAGCCAGAAGTACGTCCGGCTGCATGCAGTGCCATGTTTTGACCTCTGGCACAAATCCCGGTGATGAGTGGGCAGGCAGAGGCCTAAAGGGATTAGCAGTATGAAGTCTGGAACTAAACTATAAGATCACTGGCCAAGTCTTTAGGTCAACTGGGGACATCTAGAAGTCTAGACCTGTTTCCAAAACACTGTCCACTTTATTAGACGCGCCTACTTTGTATTTACAAACTTGTCTGTATGGGTGTGTTGTCAGGCACAATTTATCAACTCCTTATTCACCATTCTGACCACATGACCACTCTTGCCCAGAAACTATTTCGATAATAGACCATTCTCAACCCAGCAGTGACACTGACATGGAAGTAGCGTGGCAATGTGTTAAGCACACATACAAATGCATCAGGCCACTGCTAGAGTGAAACCAAAACTATCCATCCAAGAGTGGCTCTGTGGTCAGAGACTGATCATGAATGAAGGGCCAGAGGAGTTTTACATAGCTGCACTGAGTACAGACACAGACTTCAGTCTGAAACTCTACACCAGCAAGGCGGACTTACAAAGTAAAGGTTTCTACTAAAGTGGCCAATGACTCAATGGTTTTTTTTCTGAGGCTCCAGCGTAGAGAAACAGCAAAATGAGTGACTGAAAGTGGGAGTGTTTGTAAGGACAAACTGGATGAAAGGTGTGTTAAATGAAGATTTACCGTTACATTTGTTCAGGCTTAATTTAACTGTCAAACATTTAAACTTTTCTCATGCAAGCAACTGCCATTTTTAAGGGAGAACAGAGCTGCCGTTCAGTGTTTTGAAAGGAACAGAAATAATTAACACAATTTTTTACCATTTGATAGTATCACTTGTAATATAGTGTGCATCATGTTGTTTACATACCAGCCGTGATCCAGATCTTTCTCTGAATATGAGTTGCGAGTATTTTGTCACCAAGATATCATATGAAGGGCAGTGGACATGCAGACTGAGCAGATCCTCTTACCCACACGTGAGCACCAGCTGCTGACTTCTCCCTCACACACACACACACCGTACTTGAATAATTGAGGGTTATTAATAAATTAACTTGTGGATCATGTGAGGGCAGGAAATTGGTTCTCTTCGATTCTCAGGTGAGAACTAGGCTGTGTTTTTGTTTCCGTGAGTAATTCAGACCAATGCAGGCCTACTTTCCTGCTCATTAAACAGGGCAGGGTTACCAGCGTGAGCATTTGAAACTAGCTGTCCATGATGATGAGAACCTTCTGGGAAAGAACTTACTGTGTAAACCTCACTGTTTTCTCTGTGCCAGAGGAGGCACTGGTCTGAAAAGGCTTGAATTAACAATGTGTGCAGCATAAATCTTACCGTTTACTGTTTGATTTTGGGGAGGGGTGTGGAAGTTATGTATTATGTCAATTTTATGGAGCTGTCCTTTTTTGTTGAAATAATAAAGCATTTGACTGGAGTAGTAGAGTCTGGCTAACCCTTATTGACATTCATTAACACAGCACTGCTGCAAACAACCACTTGTGCTTCAAATTTCAGAACATTTCCCCAAAGCAGTTGGGACATTTCCAGTGGCTGGACCCATTTTTGGTGCCACACTAAACATTTCAGCTCCTCCTGGTGAGGAAATAGCATCATTACACCCAAGCCTCTCTTTGAATTAAAACTAAAGTGGGCCTTTTTAGTCATGCATGAACTCAGCACATCATGTAAACAATATGCAAAAAATTCTCTGCATTTAATCCTTTCACCAAGTCAAGCAGGGGGCTGCCACCAACACGGAGTAGTGTGTGAGGATGGTACCTTGCTCAAGTGTATTTCAGTGATGACACTAGCAGTCCTGGGATTCAAACCCACGACCTTCTGATTGCAGGGGCAGGTCACAAATCACTAGGCCACCAGCTGCCCCAAAAATTCCAAAACAAAACAAAAACAAACAAACAAACAAAAACACAGGCAGGAATGCTTTCCCCAATCATTTATTACTTAAAAAAATAATTACCAACAATCTGCATGAAAAACAAGTCTGCACATATACATGCCTCAATAGCATTGTAGTAACACGCACATCAAATCACCTCAAACGCTGCCTTTTCCCTCACTTTCCACACTCTTGCAAATGATCACAAGACATGGGGACAGGTTAAGATAATTTAATACTTGAGCTCAACCAAAAATAGAAGTGTTTAAATAGAGTTTTTGCTTACTTCCATTTACAATTCCAACAGAAGGAGCAAGAAGTAGAATATTTAATTTAGAGCTTAAATGGCAGGAAGAATGAACAATATACAAAGGTAAAAGGTATGGAATGTTGAACTCTGATGAGAACAAAAGCCCAAGGCTGTTAGTGTGGATTTCTTTCATACACCAGTCATATCCTGATTAGGCTCCTAAACACTTTCGGTAACCAGCCACAAGACCGACAGTGAGCCATCACTAATGCAATTGACTGGAAAAAGATGAAAATGCTACTTTCTGCTCCTCTTAAAAGGTATGTCCTGGACTGTGCGACCATTGAATGCCTCATTCAGAAAAGACAAAGATTTTTTGTTTCCAGTTCAGTCAGAAATAAATGCAATCAACACTTGCACTATTAATACAGCATGTCAAAATAAAACATAGGAATACAGATGAAATAAGAATTTCATCACGCTCATCATACACTCCTATCCTGTAATACAGATCTGTGTAATACCTGCGTTCAGGCAAACACACACAAAGCATCTCCAGTCCCAGTTTCAATACTCAAACTGTTCTAATTAGAACTGAAGATTAAAGAGAACAAATAGGATAAATGGTTGCATAAAGGCACTTGGGGATGGGTCTCTGTATTTACACATAAGGACAAAACCAGTCCACTGAATAAATACTGTTGCGTTCACTGCAACATGCAGCTCAAGTACCACAATTCTCATATACATTCACTTCTGCCACCGCTTCCGATTGCTGTCAGCAATTAACAGTCCAAGATGTTTCACATCCAGCTGAATTAAGACACACACCTCTGCAGCAATAAATAGGTAATATTTTTTCTTATCCATATGGCAGCCAGTGTGTAAAGATACGGTACAATGAAAATTAGGTTCGGTCTACACGGCCAGTCACACTGAAAAAAGAACTGTGAATTCTGTCCACAACGCTCAAAGACCATCCTGCACTGCATCCCTTGTGCATTCAGCTCTTCTGACAAAACAAGTCCTAAAACTCATAGGGCCTTGCATCTACACAGACTGACCCCTAGAGGGTGACAATTCTAGGAATAAATGAGGTGCATTATTCACAAAGCTGCCTAAAAAATACTCCACTTGCTGAATTTGCCTCTACGTATTGCAGTCCAGTGCCTTACTGTCTGACATAATCCATCAGCACTCTTTGCCAAGAGATTCCAGTGACAGGTTTAAAAAAAAGGCTTATTGGAAACAATAAGACAGGAGAGACATACTAGAACAGAAGCATTCATCTGTTCCTAATATCTGAATAAACGTGGAGGATGAATTGTGGTCCAGGGCTTTGGTCAAGTTCAGTCAGTTCATTGCCCTCCTACTCCAGCAGCCTCTGCTTCAGAATCTCCCAAATCATTGCCTTGCGGAAATATGGCATGTGACACTACAGAGAATCAGAGATATAATTAGTAATATGTAGTGCAAAACAATTTAACCATAAGAAGATTCACTTCATGAAAAAATCCAAATGTTCCTTCTTTAAAAAATTAAGAGCAGTGTGCCTTTACAGGGACTAACAAAAATGGCCTGTTTGATTAAGGGATTAAGAGATTGTAAAATGGTCGTGTAATGACATAAGTATCCCAATGGTGGAATTATGCATTATGGACACTTTAGAAAAGGAAACACAAAACAGACAACAAACCCTCAACTGTCTTATAATAACAATCATGCGCAAGTTACCTGTCTGAAGGTAAAGGGTCGTCCACAAGCAATGTAGTCAGCATACTTGCATACAAACACACCACAGTCACTCCCATTCTTCTGCTGGGGGACCTCCTGAAAAGTAAAAAAATAAAATGTTCCTTATTACCACGACATTTAACCAAGTACAAGATGCTGCAAGCTAAACATAGAGCCCTATTTCAAAACTATGTAAAATAAAATTCTCAAAAGTTTCCAGTCAGTCTTACACTGGCTCGCATGCTGGTCACTGTCCACTTTAAGACTTCAAGATCTTTGCCTTTCTTCACCTTGTACTCCTCTTTCAGATACATCCTATGAGAGAGTTAAGTAAGCAGTTAGCATGGTTTGTTATTCTGATAACCTCTGCCAGAATGATTGTTCCTGCAGAAGCACAGCCAGGTCACTCACAGTATCAGGTTACAGATGTCATCATGCCTTTGGCCCATGGAGTCATACGACCTCACAGATTTAGTTCTAAAGTCAACAGCCTAAAGGAGAAAGAAAAAAAGAGGCTTTTGAGTGAAAACCCAACATAAATATTTTAAATCCACTATGAATTTCATGCTACATTCAGAGTTACGCCAAATCAGTATGTACAATTTTCCGCAATCTACTCACTATGAGAGACCAGTGGACACCCAGGTGCAGAGGTATGATGATGATGTCGTAAAGAAAGAGGTCAACAGCTTTTGTCCAGCGGTGGACGGCACCATGGCCACCTCCGTGAAGCTTGGGGAAGAAGAATGTGCTGAAGCAGTACACTTTAATACCACCTGCCTTCTGCTGACTGCGGGCCATCACAAGGTTTAGGTAGAAATTCATCACCTTACAGAACGACAGAGGGAAAAATACATGTTTCTGCACATTCATTACAGGGATAATGGCTCAAATACTAGGCTATTATCATTCTTATTTCCATTACCATTTGTATTATATTGCTTTCTTTATTTTTGCTGCTCTTAACTGTACTGTCCACTTTCTACCTTGACAAAGCAAATTTCCCACTTGTGGGACTAATCAATGTGTTGATATCATAATAAGTTTTGATATCTTATTTGTTTGTACACTCATTTTTGTCACCCTTTACAAAACAAAATTGGGTGTTGTGATAACTGTTCAATGCAAAGACCAGAATCATCACAGGGCAGATCTGAACATGTACGCATTGAGCATTTGGGGGATACCTCATCATTGAGCCAGCTGCCCTCCTGCAGGGTTGCCAGATCCCGCTGTGTGATGCGCAATTTAAATGCACTGCTCAAGACCAGGTTTGGATCCCTATGTGCAAGAGCAGCACAAACCTCATGCTGCATGTCCTGAAACACCACAACATACAGTTCAAATTATTTGCCCAAACTCAATGCATCAAAATATTAACCGTGAAAACCCCAAAAATGCACAGATGCACATATGAATTAAAACAAAAACAAAATAGCTATGTTTTGATTTTATGCTTCTTTTTTTTTTCATCCAAGAATGGCAACAAGAACCAGAGTAATTCACCTTAGTCAGTCTAGGGAACTCTTCCTCACAGCGCCTCCCTGTGTCAGAAAGGGGTTCAGGCCGAGTCTGTGCAGCTGGCTGGGACACTGCAACTTTTTTCCTCTCCTTTAGATTCAGTCTGGTCTCTACCTCCAAGGAGAGATCCACATCTACTGGCTGATGGGAGAAAGAGAAAAACAGTAATGTAAATGTAAAGTAATGCTGTGCTGACACTTTAGAAAAAGAGAAAGCATTTCTCATAGAACCACAGCACATTCCAAAGGACAGTTTAGAATTAGAATGAAACACTTCTTACCACTGCCTTTTTGAAAGACTGATCATCTGTTTTTTTTTCTCTTACATCACAGATGGGCACACCGCAAGCAACATCAACCAATCTGCAGTAAAAGATAACACACATGAGAGCAGCCACGCAGAAGCACAAACAAAATGGAAGAAAACTTATGAAAAAAAAAAGATCAAACTGGAAAAAGTTAAGTTACCTATCCTTTGTGCAATTTGTTGAAGATGAATCTCTCCACACCGACACACTGGGATTAACTACAGGGGAAACATAAGACAATACACAAGTATCACCAAATGCTGCGTGGGTATGTGTAAGAGCACAAGAGAGCAAAAGAATCACAGCCGAGCTCACCTCTGATTGGAACAGGTTTACTGATCTCGGCACAACGGCCAAAGGGCTTATGGCCAGCCAAGGGAAAAGATGTGCTAGAAGAATTCAGACTTACGTGTTAGTGTTTTCCGTCAACAAACTATTTATGCTCTCAGATGCAACATCTTTTTGGAATAAGAAATTTGAAAAATCAAAGAATAGGACAACGCCTTATTAACACCTGCAGGGAAATCAGCCACAAAGCTGATAAGAAATAAATGAAAAACATTTAACATGTTCCTACTTTGGTGGTTTCATCCGTCCAAACGGTAGTGGTTTATTTTTGGAGTATTTCTCAGACACCATTTCCACCAGCTTTCTGTAGTGTTCTCGGTCACTTTCCTTCAGTGCCTAAATTCGAAGCCAAACTGTAGATGTCAATCAGTAATGATAGCAAAAGAGTCACCTGTGTGGCAGGGGCTCTGGATTGCTTACCTCCTCCACTGCAAGACAGGGCTTGTGGGTGCGGCTAGGGGGCTCCACCTCAGGCAGCCCCACTCCTGTCCGGGAAGGCAGCAGCTGTAGTGACCTCCTGTGGAGCCGCTCTCTTTGCCTATCCTGGTTCCCCATATACAGTACTGCTCCTCTAAAATAATTAACAGTGCATTTGTTCAGGATTCAAGTATAATGTAAGCACATTTAATGTATGCCAACCATAATAATTTTTCTGCATTTATTATGAACACTTACTCAGGTTTGTTTTTGAGAGACTGAACATTCTGGTAGAAATTTGACACAGTCCTCTCTTTACAAGTCAGTCCCATTTCTTTCTGTTTTTCTGATATACACAAAGAGAATTGCATTCGCAATCAATCAGCTTTAAAAAATGTAGAAAAAATACACAAGTCTGTAGCTTGAAGCTTATGAAAGTTATCAAACCACACCTACCCATTTTAACATCACCACTGATCATCCATTTATTTAGACTGTTGCTGTGAATTTCATCAATTCCCATCAAAGCCACATGTCCAAACTGAGTTAAAGGTAAAAAAAAAGGGAACCCACCCCCAAAAAAAACAAGTTATAACAAGAGATAAAATACTAATATATAAAACAGTACCGTAAATGTATTTGGCTGAATATTCAAAGTAAGCCTCTATAAATAGTAGTGCATTTGAACCTGTGTTCCTCTTTGCTCCTTGTCATTTCCATAATGGCACGGCTTGTGCTGTCGCAGCCGAAGCAGCCCTGCAATTCCTGCAAAAGTCTTCTTGACAACTCTGACAATCACATCTGCAGGGGCACATGTGTGTTAATCAGCAACAATAACAAACATTGTCTAAAACACTACATTAAGCCCTCACCTTCCAATCCAGGTCTTGGGCAGCCTCAGCCAGTTTACATTTTTGTTAGTGTTCATATGACTCCAGCTTATTAACAAAGGACTTTATATTGGTATACATTCAGCTATTGTAGTTATTATATGTGATGATAAATTACAAGCATCCCAAAGGAGACTCAAAATTACTCAGGTGTACAAAACAATGCACGAAAAGATAAAAAGGGACCCTCTTCAGAACCAAACAGGACTCATAATTTCTCCATCATTAGAAGGGGAAAGTGGATTGGCAGAACCTGAATTAAAGGACAGCATGGTTTAGTAAGGAGTGTATTAGCATGCACTGTAATTCAGTTGAGGAACAGGTATTAAGTTACCTCGTCTTGGTCTTTTGATCTCCAGGTGTTCTGATACACCATCAGGACAGTGGACACTGCATTAGAGAGAACAAGCAATCAACAAATCCAGTTCATATCAGTAGGTAAACTCAGGACGGCAAAATGTGGTCCCTGAGGTCCAGAGACCAGCACAGGTTCACCTACTACATCTGTTCATTAAGATTGAGTTGAATCAGGTATGTCTGGGCAAGAAAAATCGTCAAACTCTGGTGGACAGCGGCTCTCTACGTCTGGAATTCATCAAGTGCCTTTTTCTCCATTCTTAGGGCTATTACTCACTTTGCTTCATTTACTCAACCAACTTGCTGTTGCTACAGTTTGAGAGAAATTACCAGGACTGTTGACATAAGCTTTAGTATGTAAGAGCTCGCCAACCCTTTAGTTAGCTTGATAGCACGAGTAAGAACTTGTTTAAAACGTCTGTACTAGCTTAAAAAATAGTTCTGGAGGCAACTGTCGATTCCACATTCATCAAAATAATAGAATCAGTCTTCTGTCAGCTAACCTGACAAGCTAGCCTGCCAATGCTAACGCTTGTTTGTTGGGCTATCTAAAACAACAAGATTTTTGTTTCTTTTGACAGGGCTCCGATAACTTATTCTACATTTTCGAACACCTGCTAAAATAAAAGTCTCGTTCTGTCAGCTAGTCTGACAGACAAATGTTGTTAGCATTAGCAGGCTAGCCTGTGTTTGCTAGAACGAGCTGGGTGAGGTTTTTACATAAAAGCTGGAATTCAGGACAGGACGAGGACAAACAGAAAACACAATTTGAAAGTATAGAGGATGTTGACATGTTGACGTGAATGGCGTGTTCACCTCTGGTAGTTTCTCTTGGCAGGCCTGTAGGGCTCCTGTTGCTTGGGCTGTGTGTCTGTAGAGGTCCGCAGGGGGGCTTTCTCCTCTCCGGTACTGTCCGCAGGCCACACCGCTTGACTCCCTCCAGAAAAAGGCACGAAGAGCGACGACAGACCGTCAACTATCCATTCATACATTACAGAAAACCAGAGAGAAAGGGACAGCCGCTCGCTCGGTAAGGCCAGGACTATGCTGGTTCCACAACACGCCTGATTCAAACACAACGGGTTCTCCGGGCTCGCGCTCCGGGCTCGTGGATCCTCACTTCTCCGCGCGTGATCTGTTATCTCCACCCCTCAACTCTGCGCGTCACAGCAACGTCACCGGTCAGAGAGCAGGCAGGACCACAGACAGACTACCACGGCTCATCTACAGAGAGGGACTCCCTCAGTTCTCAGTTCAGCTACAGAGAGGAAGCAAAACAGTTCATCTGCAGAGAGAGGCCTGCAAGGTCCGAGTAAATACCACCCCCTGACTCTTCCCATTTTATTCGTGGTCACTTTGTTTATTAGTTTATTTTAATATAATATGTATTTTTATACATTTTTGTCTATTTATTTTTATGTTTTTTATTGTACATTGACAAATGACTCGCAGCCAGTGGACAAAAGTATTGGAACGCTTCAGCATACCAAGACATTTTGAACTGCTTCCAACATTGAGGACAACATTGAGAAAATTTTCTATTCCAGCATGACTGTTCCCCAGTGCACAAAGCAAGCTACATAAAGACATGGATGTATGAGTTCAGTGTGAAAGAGCTTGACTGGCCCACACAGAGCCCTGACCTTTGGGATGAACTGGAATGGAGATTCTGACCCAAGTCTTCTCGTCCAACATCAGTACCTGAACTCATTAATGCTCTACAGAATGGATGGGCACAAATTTCCACAGAAACACTTCAAAATCTCATGGAAAGTCTTCCATGAGGAGTGAAAGCAGTTATAGCTGCAAAGTGGGGAAGAGCTCCATATTAAAGTTATTTAATAACATCCCTGTTGGTGTAATTTTCAGGCGTCTCAATACTTTTGTCCATATAGTGCATTATCAATTGCTTTGCATTTTCATGTTTTATGGACGTTTAGAGCTGCTACACCTGAAAGAAAATATCTGTCATGTTATGACATGAAAATTTGTGACATTATATCGTTAAGCACTATCATGTAATAATACGAAAACATAATTGCATATAACGTTAAGACGAGGCAGGCTACAGTTTGACTTTAAAAAAAAAGGTTACAGCCTGCCAGAGATATGTCTAATTTCAAGAAAATTTAAATCTATGCACTATGAAAATTTGTGTGTGCACTGTGGAATCTTGTGCCATAGCAGCACTTTCCCATGGATCAGAAAGGGAGAGAGAGAGAGAGAGAGAGAGAGAGAGAGAGAGAGAGAGAGCCTGCAAACCTTGGGAGGATCGCATGTAGGAGGCCTATGAGAGGGAGAGAGAAAAGGGCAATGACAACAACTGCCACATGGCTGGAGAGTGAAGTATTGACCTGAAGAGATGCTTACCTATCAATATACAGTATATATATATATATATATGTGTGTGTGTGTATATATATATATATAGAGAGAGAGAGAGAGAGAGAGAGAGAGATGTACCCACACAATTTTCTTGAAATGAGACAGTCTCTGATAGCATGTAACCTTATAGCTGGCCTTGGACCGTCAGTACATCTAGATGGTAGACACCGTCCACAACACTAATTCATAAGTGAAAGTGAATATTTAAGTGTTTGTGGCCATTCTGTCATATGTGAACACACCACAGCACACAGTGTGAACAGCTCGAAATTCTTCCTCTGTTTTAACCCATTCACCAAGTGAAGCAGGGGTTAGCCAGGAACACAGTGCCCAGGAAGCAGTGTTGCTCAGCAGTATCTCAGGGGTGCTTAGCAAGACTTCCTGACCGCAGGGTGAACACCTTAACCACTAGGCTACCAACTGCCCCATAACCAAAAATCAAACTTGTGCTCCAAACAGTACAAGAAAGCTTTATTCCTTGATCAGTTCTAAAAGTGAAGGATGTGAGTGGCTTTGTGTATTTTCTTCACTTCAGTCCAGGAATGGTCATTCTGGAGGATAAGAGAAAGCAGTACAGATATAACCAAAGATATGTACTTAATTCTTAGAAGTGTATTATTATTGTTGTAAAATAAGTTAACTGATTCTGTTTTAATTGCTCATTAATGTTGACACTGACGGGTTTAGTGCAGGGAGAGTCACTGGGCCGGGCACGTGATGAACGGTCGGCTGATAGGCCCCGACCCGTCCTGCTGAGTAGCCAATGGGAGGGAGTGGCGGAGGGTTGTAGTGATGATGATGGTGAATGGAGCCACCTCTGATCTTCAAAGCGTTCTCCTGAGCATCAAAGAAGTGTATATCCTGAATGAACTTTTATGTTAAACAGCGCAACTCTATCAGATAACGATAGAATATTGGGAAACATCATTGAATAAAGGTCACCTGGCCTGCGTACGGACTCCCTGGACCCCCCTGAGCAAAGCCCATTGGAGGAAGGGCCTTCAACATCATGTTGTGCATAATGATCTGGTGCATCTGGGCATTCTGCATCAGCATCAGCTCCACCATGTCTGCAGATCAGATTGAATCAATTTAAATCACAATCTTTCAGTCTCTGTATGATGAGATATTCATTATTTACCAATTGTCCATTTGCATACAGCAATGTCAGCGTTACTCTATTATTTGTTACACTAATGTTCTTGTCATTGTGTTGCACTATTTTTTGTTGTCTCTCTTTTTTTTCTGAGCATGTTAATGACACAAGAATATCCCTAATAATGTTAAATTATCTTATTTTACTATTTTAATAAATAATCCATGAAACCTAGCTGTTACGGTCTGGCCAGCGGCCATAGTTATGCCGCTGCTTTTATGTTTCGTTCTGTTTCAGTTTATTTGTCGGGTCTTTTATTTTGATAGGTTTTCTGTTGGTGGTTGTGTCACGTGTGTTTGTTTC